>CM045761.1:157394522-157675611 GCA_025200525.1 Camellia lanceoleosa
TTTTGTGGAAGTCGGTTAAAGTTTTCGAAGTAACCCACTTACCTTTTGTGGAAAATAAATTAATCAAATTTACCTTTAGGTAAACTTATACCTTTTAAGTAGGTGCTATATTTTTTTTTTGATTACTGCTCATACATATGTAATAATTTTTGTCATAAAGGCATATACTTTTCTTAAACACACCTTTTATGAAAGGTGTATAAACTGCAATAGTATAAATGTATACCAAAGACTCTTCTATGAAATATTTAAAAATAGTGTAAATATTTTTCATGAAAGGTGTAAACGAAATTTGAAGGTGTAAAGGAATGAAATTTATTACCGAGAATCGTATAAGTGACTTAAAATAACAGCTTTAAATTCAGGCCTTCACAAATGAGTATGCAAGTTAAAGGGAAAAAGTATAAATCTGCAAATTATTACACAAAGGAAACATTTCCAAGTGTTCCTAACCACAAAAGAGCTAACAAAAGTTCATTTCAAAATGTTAAGCTTGAAAGGAAGTAACATATATTACCGTTACAAGTAGTAAACACAAAAGAAAGAATAACATTTAAAGTGTTAAACAAACAAATTAGAATAACGTTACGACAAATCAAAGGGTGTGTTGTTGACCACCAAGCGTCGGTGAGCTCCGATGCTCATGAGAATACGAGATCGCTCACCTTTGTGCCGCAAATGAAAGTTTTTTGAAGATTCAGGCGTCTCCCGATCTTGCTGGTCTCTCTGTCGTCTTGGGTCTCTCTCTGCGCCGATCCTGTTTATCTCGCTGTGTCTCCAGTGATCTTGGCTCTATCCGTGTCCATGTAGGTTCTTCTCTTGTCGATCTACATGATTTGGTCATATACCTTAAGTCATTTGTCCATCTAAGGTCTCTATGTCGGGTGATCCTGGGTCTATCTCTCTCTCTTATACATGCATCGTTGCTCTTATGTTAAGCGGTTCTCTTTTACATTGACATGCTTGGTTGGATTTGGACTGGGTACGCTGTTCCAGCCCTCCAATTAAGTGATCTCTGAAAGGGGTTGTACTAACAAGTAGGCTGAGAGCCCTCACGAAACGCCCTTCTCCTGCGAGCATTGCTTACAAGACAAAAAAAGCAGTGTGATTGGATTTTAAGGAACTAGCAGCGAGGTTTCTGGCAAGGAGTTTTACAGGGGGAACTTAGGCATTTATGGAAGCCTAACCTTTTCATAAAAAGTTTGTTAAAAGAAAAGAAATTATTTGAGAAAATGTATAAAGCTTTGCCAAATATGGTGTTATGTTTTGTCCGAAGATGAATTGTAAATTACCATAGGAAAAGATGTAAGTTTTGTTTTTCCACTAAAGGTGTAACTTGAAATAAAATTGTAAGAATTTTATGAAAAAGGTATTTCCAAAAAATGTAATTTTTTCAAGTAGTTATAAATATTTAGGAGAGATGGTGTAAATTTTAAGGAAAGCTATAAAAATTGATTTAATGGTTTATAAACTTTGTGAGTTTTTGCAAAGCTTCTATATGTTCCCAAAGACCAGTGCTCAATTATATAATTTGAATGTCTTCCTTTTTACTGAAGATATAAGTTCCCCAAAGTTAGACCAATCAGAATAAATGTGAATGCTTGGTTTTAGAAAAGATATAAGTTCCAAGGTGTTAACTTTTTATTAGAAAATTAATATTACCCTAAAAGATATAAGTTCCAAGGTGTAACTTTTATGAACAAAAGAAATAATTTATAAATGATATAGGTTTTCATTAAAAGGTGTAAGTTGTCGAACAAGTATAAAAATGCCGAGAGTGTTAGGAAAGAGGTGTAAGTTAAAATTGACCCACTCGGCCAAATCAAGTCTCTCTTCCTCTCAGGACCTCTCTCTTTGTTTATCTTTCTCTCTTGCCCGTCTCTCCGTTGTTCCATTTCCCCGTAGTTGTAGCAGGTTTCTGAGAGAAAAAAAATTTTGAGGAACCGAGCTTAAGTTGTTGGGAAGGCTAGCCACCATGGGTGGATGCATAAATACTTTTTTTTGAAGTTGATTTTTTGTAGCTGAGTGGAGGACAACCGCGAGGTGTTAATCGAGCACCACCGTGGGATTCGATACGATCCGGTTAGTATTTCCTTTATTTAGTCTTTGTATACTTCACATTATTCATGTCTCCTTGTTTGTCTTACATATCATTAGCATATACCTTCACGATCGATCCGAAATCGACACCATCGAATTTATTACATTCGTACTCCATTTCCGTATTTTGTGCTATTATTGAATAGGAACTCTTCCCTCTTAACGCGCTAAGCTGGGAAATGGACCCGATAGGGCTGTTCTGTACTCATTTTTTGTATTTTCTCTCCCTTTGAATAGGAAGTCTTCCCTCTGCTTGCTCCGGGTCTGCGCCAAGTTAGTTTTATAGGTATCATAGTAGTTAGCAACAAGCATAAAAAGGTGTTCTCCATTTACATGGCGAACTTCACTAGATGGGTTGCCTATATAACGAAAGAAGACTTGAAAAAATTTAGTATAATGATATTGGGGATTGGGAAAACAAATTTTTTCTTTTTTTCGAAGTAGCCAAAATAGGGAAAATAAGAAACTTCGATAAACAAACAATGACTAATCTTGTTTTATAGCGGGTAGCACACTTCGGTTGAATCTACGCTTTCAATTTTGTACCTACTATTTCAATGATTTTATATACTCTTTGGAACTTATGTTGAGAAGAACAATGCGTATTACGGACTCTTGAAAATAGATCAAATGCAATACTGTGTCCGGACAATGCGTGAGTCGGACAAGTGTATCGAGATATGTATACGGATACTTTTCAGCCAGAAGCCAGGTTTTATATAATTCATATAGGACTTTTCTTAAGTCATGCTTTATGATTATTGTGAAATTACTATAAATGTGATTTCGACACTCATGAGTTACATGTACTACCATTTTTATGTCACATATTAGACTAAAAATATGATATTTTTTCCCTTTGCCGCGTCTGATTGAATGTAGAGGTTAAGATTTAATTAGTCAGACTTTGTACCATACACTTATGCCGCACGGCACCCGATATAAAGTACTCGATCCGTGTAACACGATAAACAACTCTTTCTTTGATCTTTGAATTTCATGCATAGTTAGCGGTATTCAACTTAAAACATAGAGACCGGTAGAATTGAGAGAGTTGAAGTAAGAGAATCAGCGCTTTAAAGAAATTTTGTATGAGAATATTAGTGTTCCACACCCGAGTGCTGAAGATCAATACTTGAAGCGTTCACTTTTATGGCTAGCCTTTCCAACAACAAAAAGCGGCTGGAGGCGATGGCGGAAAACCAATACCTTCTCCCCATCGACTGGACAAGCATGTGATTACGGAAGAAGTTTGCCTTTATCCTTCTCTAATATCAAACTTTTCTAAGATGTAGTCCATCCGGGCATCGTCAATTGCCTCTGTGGTGGTTGGCGGTTCAGAGGTGAACTCTTTAGGAGGGATCTGGCGTGCGTGCACATCGGTGTGCTCCCATCCCAGGTGATGGTCAACTTCTTAACGAAGTTGTTCAGTTCTTCAAGTTCACGAACTATCGTAAGGGGGAGGTGAAAAAATTCAAGAAAGTCAAGAAGCCCAGGCAATTCACGAAGAAAATCTCCTTCGTAGAAATGGAGAACCTTGCCTGTCATTGCATAACTTTAAAATAGCCAGTTACCTTTGTCTTGAAGTTATCATCTTGCATATATATATAGCAGTTACATTTGAGGAGGAAGGCAGCTGTCATTGATGAGTTGCGGGCTGTCTGGACTTTATTGAGCGAGTTCATGCAATGCGTACTGTCATTTGTCTTTCTTATGACATTCGTGCAGAATGAGAATGGATGGGTACGTTAGTAATATTTGTTGGGAGGCAGTGACAGTCTTGCTGGTTTCATTGTCACATACAATTGATGAAACTTGCTTGTACGCCCAGAAAAGTATTCTTCTCTGATCTGGCCACTGTCTGCGCACCCGAAGGTAATGGAGCATGGACCAGGATGCAGCCACCTCGATTCTGTGCAACCAAGTTGCTCAGTAGGAAATTGAAGCCCTCAACTTGATGGCTGGCCTTTGCAACAACTTAAGCAGCCGGACACGATGGCTGAAAACCAATACCTTCTCCCCATCTGACTCGGACAAGCGTAACAGATTACGGAAGAAGTTTGCCTTCAGTCCTTCTCTAATATCCAACTTTTCTAAGATGTGGTCCATCCGGGCATCGTCAATTGCCTCTGTTTCTGTGGTTGACGTGTCTTTAGGTGAACACTTTAGGAGGGATCTCAACTGTGCGTGCACATGCGATTGTACTCCCATCCAAGTGATGCTCGACTTCTTAACGAAGTTGTTCAGGTCTTCAAGTTCACGAACTATCGTAAGGGGGAGGTGAAAAAATTCAAGAAAGTCAAGAAGCCCAGGCAATTCACGAAGAAAATCTCGCCGTAGAAATGGAGAACCTTACTGTCATTGCACGCAACTTTTAAATGGCGGTTACCTTTGTCTTGAAGTTATCATCTTGCATATATATATAGCGATTACATTTTAGGAGGCGGCATTTGTCATTGATGAGTTGCGAGTATTCTGACTTTTAGTGGCCGAGTTCATGCAATCGTACTCTCATTTGTCTTTCTTATGACATTAAATGCGAATGAGAATGGATAGATACGTTAGTAATATTTGTTGGGAGGCGATCCGCAGTCTTGCTTTCGTTTCATTGTCACATACAATTGATGAAACTTGCTTATGCATGAAAAAAGTATTCTTCTCTGATCGCCGCTATCTGCGAAAGGTAATGGAGCATGGACGAGGATCTGACCACCTCGATTCTGTGCAACCAAGTTGCTCGAGAGGAAATTAAAGCCCTCAACTTGATGGTGGCCTTTGCAACAACAAGCGGGACACGATGGTAAAACCAATACCTTCTCCCATCGGCTCGGACAAAGCGTAGCAGTTACGGAAGAAGTTTGCCTTGATCCTTCTCTAATATCCAACTTTTCTAAGATGTGGTCCATCCGACATCGTCAATTGCCTCTGTTTACGTGGTTGGCGTGTCTTTGGGTGAACACTTTAGGAGGGATCTCAGCTGTGCGTGCACATCACTGGTGCTCCCATCGGTGATGCTCAACTTCTTAAAGAAGTTGTTCGGTTCTTCAAGTTCCGAAGCGTCGTGAAGGGGAGGTGAAAAATTCAAGAAAGTCAAGCCCGGAGCAATTCCACGAAGAAAATCTCCTTACGTAGAAATGGAGAACCTTACTGTCATTACGCATAACTTTTTAAATAGCGGTTACCTTGTCTTGAAGTTATCATCTTGCATATATATATAGCGGATTACATTTTTAGGAAAGAAAATTTGTCATTGATGAGTTCTTGGTACATCTAGACTTTAGTGACGAGTTCATGCAATCACGTACTCTCATTTGTCTTTCTTATGACATTCGTGCGAGAATGAGAATGGATGGCACGTTAGTAATATTTGTTGGGAGAGCCGATCAGTCTTGCTTTCGTTTCATTGTCACATACAATTGATGAAACTTGCTTATCGCCCAAAAAGTATTCTTCTCGATCGGCCTTTGCTGCGACCGAGGTAATGGAGCATGGACCGACGCACCACCTCGATTCTGTGCAACCAAGTTGCTGAGTAGGAAATTGAAGCCCTCAACTTGATGGCTGGCCTTTCCAACAAGTTAAGTAGCGGACACGATGGCTGAAAACCAATACCTTCTCCCCATCTGACTCGGACAAGCGTATGATTCACGGAAGAAGTTGCCTTGGTCCTTCTCTAATATCAACTTTTCTAAGATGTGGTCCATCCGGGCATCGTCAATGGCCTCTGTTTCTGTGGTTGACGTGTCTTTAGGTGAACTCTTTAGGAGGGATCTCAACTGTGCGTGCACATACAGTGTGCTCCCATCCCAGGTGATGCTCAACTTCTTAACGAAGTTGTTCAGTTCTTCAAGTTCACGAACTATCGTAAGGGGGAGGTGAAGAAATTCAAGAAAGTCAAGAAGCCCAGGCAATTATTACTAACGTACAGACACGTTGTTCAGTAGACTGGCACTGGAAGCCAACAATTATTACTAACGTACCCATCCATTCTCATTCTGCACGAAGGTTATAAAAAAGACAAATGAGAGTACGCATTTCATGAGATCGCTCAATGAAGTCCAGATAGCCCGCAACTCATGAATGACAGCTACCTTCCTCTTCAAATGTAATTGCTATATATATATGCAAGATGATAACTTCAATAGAAAGGTAACCGTCATTCAAAACTTGCGTGCAATGACAGGCAAGGTTGTCCATTTCTACGAATCAGATTGTCTTCGTGACTTGCGTGGCCTTCTTGACTTCTCTGAATTTCGTCACCCTTACCACAGTTCGTGCACTTGAAGAACTGAACAACTCAGTTAAGAAGTTGAGCATCACCTGGGATGGAAGCACACTGTATGTGCACGCACAGTTCAGATCCCTCCTAAAGAGTTCACCCTAGGAACCGTCAACCCGCGAAGCAGAGGCCATTGAAGATGCGGGATGGACCACACCTTAGAAAAGTTGGATATTAGAGAAGGACTGAAGGCAAACTTCTTCCGTAATCTGTTACGCTTGTCCGAGTCATGTGTGGAGAAGGTATTGGTTTTCAGCCATCGTCTCCCGTCGCATAAGTTGTTGGAAAGGGCAACCATCAAGTTGAGGGCTTCGATTTCCCTCTTGAGCAACCGTTGCACATAATCAGGTGGTTGCATCGTGGCCCATCCTCCATTACCTTCGGGTGCTCAGACAGTGGTCAGATCAGAGAATAATACTTTACCTGGCGTACAAGCAAGTTTCATCAATTGTATGTGACAATGAAACATGCAAGGCGCCCTTTACGCCAACAAATATTACTAACGCATCGTCCATTCTCATTCTCGCATAATGTAAAAAGACAAATGAGAGTCGCATTTCATGAACTCGGTCAATAAAGTCGAATGACCGCAACTCATGAATATGACTCGTTCCTCTTCAAATGTAAGCTGCTACATATATATGCAAGATGATAACTTCAAGACAAAGGTGGCCGAGTCATTCAAAAGTTGCAATGGCGGCAAGGTTCTCCATTTCTCTGAAGGAGATTTTCTTAAGTGAATTGCACAACCTTCTTGACTCTTGAATTTCTTCACCTCCCCTTGACAGTTCGTGAACTTGAAGAAGCGAACAACCGTTGAAGTTGAGCATCACTGGGATGGGAGCACCTTGTATGTGCACGCACGATTGAGATCCCTCTAAAGTGTTCACATAAAGACCGTCAACCCGCGAAGCAGAGGCCATTGGCGATGCGGGATGGACCACATCTTAGAAAAGTTGGATATTAGAGAAGGGCGAAGGCAAACTTCTTCCGTAATGTCTACGCTGTCCGAGTCGGATGGGAGAAAGGTATTGGTTTTTGACCATCGTGTCATTTTGAAAGTTGTTGCAAGGCCACCATCAAGTTGAGGGCTTCAATTTCCCTCTTGAGCAACAGGTTGCCTGGAATCGAGGTGGTCTGCATCCGTCCATGCTCCATTACCTTCGCGTGCAGACGATTGGCGGATCGAGAAGAATACTTTTACAGGCGTACAAGCAAGTTTCATCAATTGTATGTGACAATGAAACAAGCAAGTACATCCTTGCCTCCCAACAAATATTACTAACGTTACCCATCCATTCTCATTACGCATTTAATGTCATAAGAAAGACAAATGAGATCGCGTGCATGAACTCGCTCACTAAAGTCGAACTGGCCAACTCATCAATGACGGTTGCCTTCCTCCTCAAATGTAAGCGCTATATATATATGCAAGATGAAAACTTCAAGACAAAGGTAACCCACTTTTAAAAGTTGCGTGCAATGACAGGGAAGGTTGTCCATTTCTATGATGGAGATTTTCTTCGTGAATTGCCTGGGCTTCTTGACTTTCTTGAATTTTTTCACCTCCGCATACGATAGTTCGTGAACTTGAAGAATTGAACAACCGTTAGAAGTTGACCATCACTGAGATGGGAGCACACTTGTAATGCCTTGATTGAGATCCCTCCTAAAGAGTTCACCTAAAGAACCGTCAACCGAAGCAGAGGCCATTGAGCGAGACTTAGGTAGGCGGGCATGAAGTTCGGGGCTTCAATTTCCTTGCTTGTTTCATTGTCACATACAATCAGCCGAGACTTGCTTGTACGCGGGAAAAGTATTCTTCTCGATCCGCCAATGTCCGACCACGAGGTAATGGAGCTGGGCCAGATGCAGCCACCTCGATTCGCGCAACCAAGTTTCTCGATGAAATTGAAGCCCTCAAGCTGGATGGGCTTTCATCCGTTTTGTGGATGTGATGAGCACCAATTTCTCGACAAGTGAATCGTGTCCAGTTATTTAACCCTCATGAAATAGTTCGGTTATACATGTCCTTTGTAGTCGGGCCTTCATAAAAGTATATCGTGTAGTCCTGCAGCGTAAATAGAAAACAAAATGTAGTCCTTCTGTGCAATATTTGCGACATTATGCATTTATAAACATGCAATAATTATTTTAATTATGGTATGTGAACTAAATGCAAAATTTGGATGTCTGTTTCTTTTATGTTTCAAAATCTGTATATGTGTTGGGAAATTGCGTGACATTTAGTCGTGTTTCACATAAAATTTAGAGGTTAATGACCACATGTTGCGACCGTTTGTTTGTGTTCTTGTAAATATTGATTGAATACTTTGCGAGGAGTTGTCGTCATTGCATCCGATGGATATTGGTCACCTCGCACCAACAATGTTAGTTTTCTCCTTAAAGACTTCCTACCGCTTCGTTTTACACATATGTTTGTAAACCAGCATGATCGATCGACAAGGAATATGCTCATTTTTTCGGGATCAATTCTTACGGCACGTGTGTACTTTTGTGTTTACATTATTTGTTTTCCACAAATTTTGAATGGCCTCGCTTTGATCAATTTACAACTTTTGTTTCAATTACGTCCGATTGATTACAACTCTTCCTTTTTTGTATCGAAAATATGCATATCGTCGGTATACTTGTTGTTGTAGTGAACTTATAACTTTCTTGAATCGACATAATCGCAATCAATTGACATTCTGATCTTTGTTTTATAAATCACAAATGGCATTAGCAATTAGGCCGAAAATGTCAGAATTTTGAAAGGGATGTCGAATTGAGTAGTTTAAAGTGCATCGATCCAAATTACACAGGACAAAATGTGTACACCACCTGTAATTTCCTTCAATCTAATTTGTATGATTTGCTCTTTCATAAAGGGGAAGGAAAAGATTGAAGACAATTGCCGAACAACAAATCAAATGTCCTATAATTATCGCTGCTTCTTGGAAGCGACCACTTGCACCATTCATTTATTCTGAACTAGTTGTTTATTTTGACAATATGGAATTACATTTTTGATGCTGAAATTACGCACCTAAGTCGAAGTTCGGTTGTGATGTTAGAAATTGCTTTTTGTTCGCATATGCGAAAATGTTTAAATTAAATACGATTGAGTCCGGATGTTACCAAAAGTCATATATGCGATTCGGGGCCAGCTTCACATAAAAACTTGCATATATATATATATATGTATTCATATTTAAGATTTCTTGATGATAAGCTTCACGATGCTTGCATCTGACCAAACAATTCAAAAAATGCAAGGGCCAGACTACATTGGACAAAAATTGGTGAGTGTAAAATCGTATTCTCTATAATACACTATGATGGAAACACATCATTTGGGTTGCTATCCACGTTGCATTGAATGGTCGTAGTGGCCTTGTGATTGTTTCACGTTTGTAGGATTGTAGCATGTAATAAGGTCACCTTCCTATTGTTTTTGTAAATTTCAATTCTTTGTAAAAAGTCCATTCGTTTTATCGTTGACTTTTTATAACCTTATTTGTATTTGCAATCTTATTTAATTACCAACAATGCACCAGTTACGTTTGGCATAAAGTTGTACTTAAAGTAATTTTGGACTCATAGTTGTTACTTGTCTTGTACTTTGTCATTTACTTGGTTAAAGACTAGAAAGGAGATTAGGGAAAGGTGGAAGGCACTCCTACGATGAGAAAAAAACGAGGTTTTGGAAATGGCTAAAGCGGCGAGGAACACGCCAAAGTTGTACCACTCTGCATCAAGTCTGAAAAGGTCATTACGATACTTCATGTTTTTAAATGCATTTAGCTAGGTCACTGCTTTTCGACATTGTTGGTTGTATTTTTGTATTAATTTAAGGGTAAAAATGTGCGGGTAAAAGCCAACTCCGCATATCATTGAAGTCAATTGTTGAGCTAGTTAACCTTGAAGCACAAAAGCAATGATGATTGACATTGGGTTTGGCCTCAGGGATGAAGTGTACCGTATAGATCCGACTTGTGTATGGTTGATACGAACTTCGATCCCGCAGTAGTTCATTGAATGTTCATGGTTGTCAAGTCGGGCTCACGTGTAAAGGCGATGAATGTTTTATTGGGAGAATACGGTGTGAAAGGCGATGGCGTGCAGGTTTGGGTCATTAGAAGCATATCCCAATATCTACGATGAGGTTGGAGTTGTTAAAAGTCATTCCTTTGAACAAGTTGAGACTTTATCTCGGCCGAGGCCCGATGGTGCGGAGGGCGAGTTTGGCGGAAATTTGGCATTTGTCGTGTTGGGGCCATGTTGTGTCCTACCACAATGGCAGAAGCAGAATCCATCGTTCATTCATGCCGTGAAGGACGTGAATCGTATGCGAGCTTGTAATTGGGCAAAGTTGACCTTTGCAATGCCTTGAGCAGTGTTACATGAAGTATAAAGGTCATCGCGATTAGCTGGATGTGTGTTCTGCTAATGGTATGCCAATAACTTGATTTTTTTCCATTCCCTTCATGTGTTTGATGCATTGTTACATCATGGCTCAACAAATTGGCCTTCATTGGGACATACAATGGTAATTTTGCTTTGTAGTCTGACCGAACAACACTCTTCCTCACCCAAGTATGGTACTCATGGGAATATATTTTACTGCAAGAATGATCATAATTAAGAACAACGATGCAGGGCAAAAAGTATGCCGAACCTCAATGGAGGAACCAATTAAAACTAGGTTGCGAAGACGGGAACCTGGACATCATTTTTTTTCGTTGGAGGAACCAATAAAGTCGTGTGTGTGCTGTACATTTTTTTCCCCAAAAAACATTGCATTATATGTGCCTATAAAGATGACAGCATCGTCAACAAAATCGGTAGTCTATGTACGATCCTCTGCAAAATACAGAATAATGAATGTCATTGTTACTCAATATAGTTAATTTTTCTGGGAAGAACAACTTAATTATGGTGTGCCCCTCAATGTCCTGGTATTGTACCTTGATCGTATGTTTATCGACCTCGACTTCTGACGCGGTCCACACCTCGCTTCATGATTGGGGTGATACCTAAATCTGGGACGCTGCGACGTATGAGAAGGAAGCACAAATTCCCAACAATTGCGGTAAGCACTCCTACCACTGTGCACAGTTCACACCATCGGCCCACTTCTCTTCAACATACAATGTCAGACTTCATTTATGCGTTTCTATGATTAGGTGGAGTTTGATTCGATGCTTGGATGATCTTGACATGGATGCATGCCATGTCGAGAACCAACAAAAGGACAAGACAATGAAGTCCGTATGAGCAATTTGAGTCCGACATTACGAAGTGAAGGAAATGATGAAGCAAGTTCTCCACAACCAAACAGATTTAATGGAGATGTTGCGACATTTCGAAGCCAAGCAAGTTGTTGGCAATGACAAGGTAATCCATCCAAGCAGTACGCAATTTTCACACAGTTGAGCCACATCGTTTAAAGATGGTTTATAAGACTAAGTTCACGAATGTGTATGTATGATTAGGTGGAAGGCAATGATGTGTGTATCATTAACCTCTCCTCCAATGTTGCTCAACTGAAGGAAATCTTAGCAAACAAAGCCTTCAACATTTCTGGATTTAATTTTGCAACGAACCGTTCACTGAACAAACCAATTTATGTGAACTGAAGCAAATGCTACACCACCTCATCGAAGGTATATTCTCTACACCGCAACCGGCAGGCGTGGCCCAAGAGGGTGTGGACCCTGCTGTTGGAGTCAAGGCGCACGACGATGGCGTGGCCAAACCATCTCGAGATTAACTTAATGGAGTGTAATATTTAGGATGTACAAGGGTGGATCGCCAACAAGCAGTTTGAAGGGAACCTTGGCAAGGGACAAAAGTCATTTGCATGATGGGCTTTGAACATTGAAGAAGGTGGGGACAACAACAAGAAGGGAGGCCTTCGGTCAGGGGAAACATATGAAACTGAAGATAAATACACTCATGACCTTCAGTCAGTGGGCGTGAAGAACATGGCGTGCGATGTGCATACTTCTCCTACTAAGCTTGGCAAACCATTGGGAGCAACTGGAATCGTTACGGGAAGTGCAAAGGGAAGACGAAAAGGAAAAGGAAAAGGGAAAAAGCGCGGAAGTGGAGTTCAAGCCACTGAGGTGGGGGATATGCAATTGTGCATCGATAGCAAAACAAATAGTGGAGTTGACGACATCAGTTCAGCTGTGGATGTTGATGGTGTGGACAATGTGAACAAGGTACAAATACTGCCTTTCATGCCCCACAAGTTCTGAATACCAAATTCATGCCCACATCAATAATGTTTTGCTAATTTTACAATCATCTCAGTTGTATTGTACTAGTTGTCAAAGAATTGCATGTTTGCAGTTATGACTGCTGCCATATGTTAGTACACATTTCTAACAAACTCCGCACCAAACATCACAAGTTGGGAACACTCTGACGCTCACAGTTTTTACATCATTTCACGTTGTTTTTTTATGACTACCGACCTTGTAATGTAAGCTTCAATTTTTTTATGAAAAGTGTCTTTGTTAGTCGGTATTGCATTTATTTTTGTAGGATCTGACGATGTTGAATGATGAAGGGTTGTTATCGGCGGAGGAACAAAATTCTTAACTATGTACTTGACGATAGCAAAATGAAATGTATTGTTTCATTTACTACTTACAAATTTTAAATGATGATCCTTTGTGAAATAACTATCGTTCTAAGCATCATTTTTGCTTGTAGGGACATTGTTGTTTCCATGAATCTTCATGGACGGCCATGTGAAGTTGCCACCAGCGCGACGCGCTTGAAACCCAGTTCCTGCTATCCGACCTCGTAAGTGTTATTTACACAAATATGAATCTGCATTTTTAGTACTTCAACTCGAAACCTTTGTAATCAACTTGCCTTGTGTCTTGCATACAATGTTCGACCAATCAACTTGGTGGTGGTGCAATTGACTAATCGACAGAGGGATTTACACAATGACGGGAGGCACACTGATTGGTTCTTTCCCGTATATGTGTCGGTAAGTAAGTGTTTAAAGCTACGTTGTGTATTGTGTATGATATATTTTGAGAAATGTTTCGTCAATGACCTTTATGCATTACACATGCAGACTTTGATTCTAAATAAAGATATGCAACCTCTGCACCATGAACATATCGTCACATCCTTTTTCGGACATGACAGATACACTGCTGCGATTGATGCATGCCAGAGGGTAATATCAATGTTCATCCCGTTATATTAGAACGAAAATATGAAAGGCATTACATGTTTATATGGCCTCTAAACAAGGTCTGCCGTTGTGTTTACGTGTAGATTTACATGCCTTTCAATTACTGAGAGTGCATTGGTTGTGCGTTAAAATTGATATAGTGGACCGTGTAGCCTACCTATTCGACTCGGTCCCATCCAACCGATCGAACAAAAGGAAGCTAAATCGGCTAACATTTTGGTATGTCCTTCTCGTGCCATTTCAACACTACCAAACTTGAACATCCTTTACGTAAACCAACTTCAACCTTGTGGAGCGAGTTCAAACTATGCACGACTTGTCGCAGCTACACTTTGGAAATGATTATGTTCTGCACAGGCGTCGTGAGCTTTCCCTCTGCATGTTAGATGAGAGGCCGACAATAATGGACGAGTAATCCACAATCCTCTCACATTAATGTCTATCTTTGCATGGACTTAACGAACCTATGGTGTATTGGCGACAACTTTAATGTGAAATTATTTTTATAGCACGCTTGAGCATGGGATGTTAAGTCATCAAATTCATGCAAAGAACTTTGATTTAAGCCGGTCCACACAAGGTACATTCTACCGCTTAATTTCCATTTGTCAATCAAATCCTGCCTTGTATGTCCTGCAATTTTAACTGATTTGTCTTATGATCTTTCTGTACAAAGTTCGCTCCCTGTGTGCGTCAGAAGTTGTTGGTTGACATCGTTATGGATGTCAATAATGCAAAGATCGCAGAGTACCGGGAGTGCCTTGATATGAGCAATGCCACAAGCTAGGCCAGTGATGGGATTGGGCTGCCAGTACGCCAGTAATTTGGGTGGCAATACGACTTAACTAATTTTTTATTGTTTGATTTCAATATGGATGTTATTTATGGGTCCCCAGTATTGTTTTTGCTGGACGATGTAAATATGGACTACCTGCAAAGTGCAAGTCAAATGTAAACATGGATCAAACATGTCGATGTATTCACGACTTAGTACTATTTTCTTTCGCATGTTTCTTGTTAGGATGAATCGATCAGAATATATAATTTAATTTTGCTTTGTTGCAAGTGTTTTTATAATTTAATTACGAAAAAGGGAAAATTAATTTTCAAAAATGAAAGAAACCACATTATGAATGAAAACTCAATACTCTTCGTAGGTAGGTTATATATCAGCCCATTAGCACATATGACTCCAGGCAGAACAAAACTTTCATGGCTTACAGGGAAGGTTAAAAAAAAAAGATATCAAATCTACATATCTGCTGCATCATCAGCAGCGTCTTCTGAAGAGTTGTCCGTACTATCTGATTGACTGTCCTCATCCATTGTCTTATCAGACTTCGCTTCGCCCGCCGCCAAGTTCTCATCGGTCAGCCAATCAACGTTCTGCTTGATAGCGCCGACTTGCCGCTCCAAACTTGACAACCGTGTGTCCACTTCATTCAGCCTTTCGTAGATAGCTTGCAACTGCTCCAATACAGGAGCAACATGAGCTTCAACAATAGCTTCAATCTTGTTGAATCGGACATTTTGTAGGAATATGTGTATGGTTTATTTAGTGACTACTTTTTAGAGGAATGTACTGATTCATAATATTACACAACACTATCTTTGTATGTATTTGTAATATATGGTACATGACTTGTATGTTTGCGAAGACCTCATGCATTGTGATATACATTGTATTAATTTCTCAACCGGCGAATTCATCTTGCAAAAATTTTCCTTCTTGCATGCACCAAGTCATCCGATTCTACCTGATCGTCCATTATTTGGCATTTCCAACACACATGCATTGCACCTTTCATCGATTACTATCCCTTGTCATTGATTTCCACACCCACAAGCCATACATTCACATTCCTCATTTGTATTTGTGCCCCAAGCAATTACATGTCTACTCATCCATAAAGGTTAGCAATATTACTCTTATCAGATACATATGCCTTTCCTACTGCACCCAACCTATTAAATGAAATACCCGCAGTCAGTAAGTTGCTTTTACGCAGTTTAGGGTAGGTGTTGCCACCAAACAACAATAAGTGTGTTCACATCTTTAAACCTACCACCAACGTATTAATGACTACGGTTTAAGGTAATTTAACATTTACAACCAACCACAAAAAGTTTGGGAACGGTGTTGTTTCCTTTGCATTTGGGTTTGTTTTTTGCGTGCATATATTCTTCCGTGAACTGCGAAAACAAAGTTGGACTCAATCAAGAACCTTCACACGTATGGATGCACACCACGGTAAGCGGTTGTGGACAATCACTTACCTTGGTGACGGCTCCGACAAAGTCACCAATGGATTATCACGGTGGGTATATCGATTCGTCCCGTGATCGACGTATTTTTGAAACAGGGTTCCCATTGTGGAGGTTTGAACCTCGGCGGGATTACAACTGCACCCCAATACAGGATGCTTGCCTGGGGAAGGATTTTGGAATTCGGTTCTTTGTTTGCCAAAGCGAGTTGATGCAGAACACCCTTTGTCGATGTGCTTTTCCGAAGGTCACAAAGCCCGGTCGGTTGAAATGCACGCAATTCCCTCATGTCACGACTCCCAAGTTAGGCATCGTTTGGAAAGTGAGGTTGGTCGATGACTCGTCGACTCATTAGGAACTCACGGATAGAGGACGCAAGGTGAGTCGAAGATACATGGATCGAACCCGCACTGCGATCAAGGCTATAATGGAGGATCTCAGATGGTGTCGGACCACGACCTTCAGTTACTCGAGACTCGAGGTTGTTGATTTGAGCGAGGATTAGCGAGTTGGACATGTGTATGACATAGTAAGCGTAGTCTTGTCTGCTTGGCATCGTCGGCGAAATAAACGACTTACAAACTAATGCACCGTCATACTCACGCTAACCATTGCAGCGATTGCATGCGTTAATGTCTTCATCATGTCCACTTTGTTGAAGGTATTTTTGGGGCACCGTCCTCGACTAAAACTTTGTCTTATGATTTTTGTTGAATGCGATGACAAGGTAATTTTTTTGTATTGTCAATGACCGATACTCGAAACTATGGTGTAACCTATGGTTTGTTGATTACTTCATGTTTGTGAATCGTTCAATATGGACAATAAGGTTTAAGTGTCAGAATCATTGACTGGAATCACAACCTGTAATTGCAGACAAAACTTGTGCACAACCGGCAAACGGTGTCATACACTCTAACATCAATATGGCCACATAATGTTTTGTTTTTTCAAACACAACCGTTGTGTGGAAGCATACCCATGGGGTCAACACATGCATTAGCAATTTGTCTCCATTGTGCATTGTTATGAACTAATCGGCTACCCTTCAAACAAAAATTATACAATAGACCATGCAGAACCGAGTATTGATATTCACTAATGAAGAAGTGCCGATGGTGAAGAAATGTCTGACGCATTCTATATATACGCTTTCAACTTGCGAGCAGGATAATAGTTGAGCCCACATAAAGTGACAAACAGATACTAGTTGACGATAGCAGATTTGCCGTCTAATTAGAAACAAACACAACAACAAATAGCGAAGTTGTTCATTACAACCAAAATTCATGCACCCAGATAAGAGAACACCGCAATGAGATAACAGGCCACAGATAACTGACAATGCACCCACAAAATTCAGTCATCCACAAAGCATCCACAAAATTCATCCACATAGCATCCACAAAAATGAATCCACATACCATCCACAAAATTCGTCCGCAGATCTGCCAAATACCATCCACAAAGCTCTTACAATGACACCAACGTTTCCCAAAATTCATTACAGAATAACATTATAAGTTACATCATAATACCTTATAAAATTCTGTCCGTACATTCATTCCATAATAAAATTCATTCCACAAAGCTATAAAATTATGTCCGTACATCATAATAAAATTCATTCCATAAACATTACTTACATCATGAAGTACAATACAACAAAAACTGGTACAAACTTCCATTAAAGTTCCCAATACAAAGAAGTACAAAGTTACATGATCAAGTACAAAATGATAGAAAATACAATGAAATACACCATCGCTTTGATAATATGTTTCTATCCTTTTCAAGCCTTCGACCATGGTCATTTGCAAAGTCATGAAGCCTCGTCTTACATCGTTGAAGTGTTCTCTGTTAAAGCATCACCACGGTAGTGTTGGAAGGATACGGGCGTAACGTCTTCATCATCTTGACCACGAAGTTGAAGTAATTGCAATGGGGAGGAGTGGTACTCTACAATGCATGACAATCACTTGGTTGAATACGACAAATATTACTGTCAGTACTAAAGGATTAAAATTTCCAATACATACTTACATATTTTGATGGGCAAACAAAGAACAAACGCCCTTCATTTCCATTCTCATTGTTCTGACAATACGTATGGCAGCGGTTCTTCCCCAATTGCATAGCCTCGTTTCTATTGTTATGTTGCTAATGTTAGAAGAAGAAGCCATGTTTTAAATCTGCGTACATGACAAAGTTGTAGTGCTCTGCTATGCTTCTGTTTGATGGGGTCAATAGCATGTCTAGTTTAATTTGAGGGAGAGAGTGTGTCTTTACTGAAAACATCTATTTGTTCAAACTGCCATGTTTAATAGCATTTGCGAAGGTTACAGACTAAAGCTGGTAATAGCATTTGAACAAACATCGACTCAATCTACACACATAGCATTTTGAACCGAACAAATACGATTTCAAACATAGCATCTGTGATTAATTACACCGTGTTACACACATAGCATTTCGAATCTGAACAAACATGGCAGTTTTACAAACATATCAGTTCAATGTGAAGTAAATTATCAATCACACATGTTAAGCAACTATTATCAACAAATCATACTGACGTGAAATGATTAGAGATTGTTGAGATCGTGATTGATGAGTTATCAAAGTGAAATAGTTATGAACAAATGAGACATGTGATTTTGAACAAACCACACTCAAATACTTATCAACAACTCAGTAATAGTTATGAACATTTAAGTTCAGTTTCATAATAGTTATCAATGTTGGTAATAGTTAATTCAAGTCACGCAGCTAACACATTAGTTGATAGCAGTTCATTACAACAATTCATGCGTGATTCACAACAAATTCAGCAAAATCACATTATCAATCAGACATTGAAAATTACGCAACTATATGCATTCATTCAACTAATTATCAATCTACATAATCATACTATGTTCTGCAAAGATGTGATCCTTTCATTTTATGTTGGATCAGTTTGTGCGTATTCATACTACGTTCTGGAAAATATATACTTTAACATGCATAAATGTTCGTCACAATATGTGCCACATTTTTTCAAGCATACCATTAATCTATCTGCATAACAGTAATTTTCAAAGCCCAGGAATTTCCAAGCCGTAATTTTCGAAGCCCTATTTTTCATTGAGTAATTTTGGAAGCCCTAATTTCCAAAGTTCAAATCTATTTTGTGAATCACAACCATAACTTATTGATTTCGTTTGGAGGGCGAACTGGTTCATGTATGGCTGAAAGCCCACGTTATAAATCAACAAATTCCTTGTCGCGGTAGATGGAGGTCATTTGTCGAGCTATGGCTCATGACGGGAATGAGATTGAGGTCTATACTCTGTATATTTGTGTAGCGGGAAAAGCGAAATTTTGTTTGGTTTGCATTTGGGAGCGAGTTTTGAAGAAATAAATTTCTAAAAATTGTTTGGTTTGAGTTTTCGAAAAACATTTCTAAATCACTTTCTCTCTCTTACTCATCAATTAATCACTTTTTCTCTCTCCTCTCTCCTCTCTCCTCTCTCCCAATCACTTTGAAAAATCATTAGGAGCACTAATTAGTGCTCCCCACTAATTAAATGGCGATGGGTCCGTCCGGAAATGATGTGATGTTTTGGTCTTGGAATTGTATTTTTTTATTTAATTATTGTTTTAATGCATTAGTGCTATTAGTGGTGGTGTTTTAGTGGGATGAATCATTGTTGCAATCGGTTTTTATCGACACACATGTACTCAAATTCTCTCAAAATATCAAATCATCCCAAACTCCCAAAAAACAACTCTCCCAAAATACACAAGCAAACAAACATTCGAAATTTCTAAACTGTCTCCCCAAAATTTTTATGAAAAACAACTCTCCCCAAAACAAACCAAACAATGTTTATTTTCATTTTTAGTCAAGTAACCCAAAAATCACTAAGAAAATCTTGTATGAATAGAGATTGGGACCCCCTTTCCCGTCTGAGGATCCTCTCCTTGCAAGCCCCTCCTTGCGGCCGTCGTTGCAGAGAGATTGGGCCTACTTTTAGGCCGAATCTTGATAATTTGAACGGTTCATATTTTATGATTTATTCAGTATATCATACCTGTAAAAAATCAATCTGATCGGATATCAGAAAGTATGGGATGGTGTTATAGGTAACAGTTGAAAGAAAACTACTCCGATCAGATAGCTGTGGATATTCGGTCAACGTCATTTCCCATAGGTATGTACTCCGCGACAAAGCTGTACACATTCTTCGATGATAACTTCAAGCGGGTCCCTGATTGCCTTGCGGGCGAACAACACTATCGAATGCAATACACAATATTTTTGTATTCATAATACATTGGGATTATGATTCCTCGATTTGTTATATAGATTTGTTGGTTTCGCCCTTTCATCATGTAATGTACTTACTTCCTGTTATCTGAATTTGGGCTGGTTGGTTGAGCTTAGGAACCAAGTCTAGTTGCCCAGATTTTGGAAGTGTTTATATAGCTAATATGCTTATCTGTTGAAATGCGGAAGCTTGACTTGTATGTATCTGTTAGGATGTTGATACAACTAGCATGTTTATCTTTTGTAAAACAAGCGTCTAACATGAGTCATTGTCACTTATAAGTGGTTTGCGGGTTGAGCCGTCGATGTCAAATTTAGAAAATGATGAGAAACGGAAAATGAAATGAGATATGAATATTGTGGTCATATAACGGAAATGTGTTACGGATTGGTTTATGGTAATCGAACATTTATGAACTGCTAATGTCTCAGTTATTGCTCATATTGTGTTTAGTATATCTGTACTGGGCGTTGGCTCACCCTATATGGGACACCATTTTCAGGTACAAGTAACATGGCACCTCTACGGACATAGCTTGGATGGATGTGGGAGTTGAAGACTCTTAGTTTTTGATTATTTTGTTGTATTACATGTACATCAAGCCACGGGCTTCTTTTGTATAGAGTTAGCACTCTTCTTTTGTGAAACCAAGTGTGAAGTTGGGAAGCTGTAAGCCTATACGGCACTTGCTTTTGTTGTTAACATGTAATATTGTTGTAAGAATTACTCTGATGAATGAAAAGCTGTTGATTTCTTTAGACCATTGCATGTCTAATATAATGGGATTTATGTATTATTTTGATGGCGTTACGCCATCCTTTGTATCATCATTGACGGTTTGCCCTATTTGTCATACTGCATAGCGGGGATTGTCATCATGTATTAGTCGCGCGATACATTGTCCCTTGGCCACTCGGTTCGAAATTTTACCCTTGTCGAAATTTTATTCATCGGCCTGTAGAACTATTTTAATTTTAATTTGTAGGCCGAAAATTTAACTTCGCATTCCCCTACCTTACGGTACGCCTCATTTATGAAAAATAAACAAAAACTACAAAAATCAACAAAAACAATTAACAGTAACATAAATTGGCACGTCAAACATATAATCAGTGCAAATTTCCTATCACAAACATCATATCCAAGTACAACAAAATCTATTACTATGAAAACACGAAAAATTTAATTTTAAAAAGTAAGAAAATACGTAAATAACATAAAAATAGCAACTTCGTAACCACCTTGTACGGCTGGTTTGGCATGTTTACAAAAAGCCAAAAGTCCAAAACTCATAATTTTACTTCAATCACATTATTTAGGTTAATTTTTTGACGTTCATGGAAAAATGTGTATTACAGAATTGTATAAATTAATGTGCAAGGAAAAACAACAATGCTCACGATGTCGTTTGGTAACACTT
Organism: Camellia lanceoleosa; assembly: GCA_025200525.1. Lineage (NCBI taxonomy): Eukaryota > Viridiplantae > Streptophyta > Magnoliopsida > Ericales > Theaceae > Camellia > Camellia lanceoleosa. The sequence goes on from CM045761.1 coordinate 157,416,125, forward strand.
ACGTTTTGGTTTCATTTATATTTACAAAATTAAAAATTTCAAATTTATGAATTTGTTTGGTAAAATTTTGATTTATAAATCGGTGCTCTCGGTTTATAAATTTGGCCAAAAAAAAAAAAACACAAAAATGTGTTTCCATTTTGAGTTTTTAGTTTTTATTTTTACCACCCAACACTAGCCACCACCATACAATTTTCCACCACCGTCTTCTGTCACCACCACCCACCTACCATCCACTCGCCGCCACCACCCATCCTCACACGCCACGACCACCACCACCCACCATCCACTTGCCATCCACCGCTACTACCATCCGCAGCCCTACCTACCACCACCACGATCCACCTACCACCACCACACGCCACTCACCCGCCACCACCACCCACCACCCACCGCCACCCACTGCGACCACCACCCACCACCACCACCACCACCACCACTCACTCTCCACCACCTACCACCCACTACTGTCACCTACCCATCCACTACCACCACACGGCCGCCTACTTTCACCACCACCACCACCACCGCCATCCATACCCACCACCACCACCACCACCACCACCACCACCACTGCACCCCACCACCGCCATCCATGCACCCACTTGCCACCACCACGTCACTTGTCACCACGCCACCACCACCCACACCACACCACCACCACCACCCACACCACTTGTCACCACCAGTACACCACCACCACCACCCACCACCACCCAAGCCTTACCACCACCACCACCACTGCTCCACTACCACCGATCTACCACCCACCACTCCGGCCATCGCTACCCACCACCATCCCCACACCTACCACTCCACCTGCCTCGCCACCATCCACCACTACCACGCCACCACCACGCTTTCGTAACCACCACCACCGTAATCACCTACCCACCACCACTACCACCACCCATTCACCGCCACCACCCACCACCCACACCACCCACCAGCTGCCACCACCCACCACTTGCTTTCCACTTTCACGCTTTGCCACTTACCACCACTTGCCATTTCTCACTCTTTTTTATATTTTAAAAATTTTTAAAACATTTTGTCAATTACCAAACGCGTTTGTCGTTTATGTTTTTCTAAAAATAAATAAAAACTAAACAAAAACCAGTTTATAAAATTTTTGTAAATAGAAACTGAAAACGTAAACGTTACCAAACACACGTATCATGAAAAATCTTTCATGAAAATAATCATTAAAGTTTTGTGACTCTTGGATTACACTTAGAACAAAGCAGCACACATTAATCAAGGTAATCGAAGGATCAGAAATCTTTCATGATCATTTACATGACAAAAATTAATGATCCCTAACTTTTCTAAAGGAAAAATTATAATTCGGAGTTATGTTGCGTAATTTTGACTTTTTGAAGGAAAAAGCGGGAGCTTCGAAGCAGGAGCCCGAATCCCAAAATGCCATTTTGGGTAAAAAAAAAAAAAAAAAAACAGTTTACTTAAAATGGAAATTAGGGGATTAGGGAGGAATTGAGCTACCAATCAAAATTGTTTTCGAATAGTAATTATTGGACTTGTTGGTTTTTCCCTAACTTGCCAACCGCCTTATGTAGTGTCACGTCGTTTGGTTTCCCTCCCAAATTTGGAACAAAACCAAAGTCGCCAGACAGCGCTTCCAGATCTGATGCACTTTTCATGATGACCCACATGTGTAGCCTTTCTAATCTCACCAACTCATTTCCATTTCTCACATACAAATTTGGCAAGCTGTGGTGTCCCTCCTTCTCTCTCCATTTCGGTTTCTTTGTCCACCTCTGATAACACTCTCTCTCTGTCTCTCCATTTCATTGCATGGTCATGTCGCCGTAAGAGTCACCATTTTCTCGGGCATGTGAGTCTGTCTATTTGTTTTTCAGAGCACATTATTATTATGACCTCATGTGTTCCACTTTCGCACGACATTACCATTTACGAACTAATAAAGCTGTTCCTCCTTAGGTCATTGAAACCATACGAACGACTAGGTATACAAACTACGCGGGTGACAAACTGATATTGCCATTGACGAGTTCCATAGTGACAAACGGTCTTCGTTCAGCAGTGCAGTCGGGTTTTTATTTCTCTGCATGAAGGTAAGTTGTGGATGGGTGATGTTGGGTTGGATGTCGATGTGGCCTGTTCCAAGTGTCGCATTGGTTGTTGATTACGCTTCAAGTCGTAAAGACTATAAGCAGAGTACAACATATGGGCAATTAATTTTAAAAAAAGCGGTGGCATGCCATATCTGCATAAATTAACCACAACATATCGCTTGAAAATACGAAAAGTACCACTCATACAATGTCGTAGGACTCAATGGTTCGTTCATTGTAAGTTGTTGGCGATCAAATTCGTTTTGTTACAATTTGAGTAATGTTCTTTTACGCATCCTTATGAATATTGCATTAAATTCTTTGCGAAATATCGTAAGTGGATATGGGCGACATATCGGACAATCTGGAAACAGCTGTGAGTTTATGTAGATTCGAGATTTCATCTTTATTAGGTTTGCAAGGTTATGTTTCTGTCGTACTAAATACCACGATGCATTCGGTGTATGGCATATTGTGCCGTTATGTCTTGCCATCACGAGGTTGTGCGATTTGAGTTTCACACACTTGCGATAGCCTCAAATTGCACCATGAATTGCGTGTCTTTGGATTAAAGCGTATCGATTTGTTGCGAAATATGTGCACATAGGCCACATGTTGCGTATTCTGCGATGAAATTTGTGAAATCCATAATTCCGAGTTATACTAAACCACTTGAGTTCATAATTTTTGGTGACAACGGAAAGCAGCGTTACCATTTTCACGAAAATGGCACAACTTTTAAATAGCAAGGCAAGATTGACTAACTTTAAAGTTAACAAGCGAAGATGATAGAATGCACAAAAGCATACCACCGATGTAATTTGGCCTTCAACAAAATTTCATTCTGGCGATATTTATTACGAGCAAAGGAACACATTGAAGGCAAGTGGCAAGGTTCACGAATTGAAAGGGTTGACATTACGAGCCCCCTCGTCAAAGCGGCCACTTGGACCATTTATTTTCTGAGTTCGATCGGTGTCCTTCAAAGCGGCTCACAGTCTGAATCCCTGCAGTGAAACGTGTGTGATATTTTTGCACATTGCATTACATATTTTCAACTCATAGCTTGCGCTGTGCACATTACATTTGTACTCAAAAGAAATTAAGATTTTAGAGACCAAAAGTAAGGGCCAAAATAATTTGGACCATTTATAATTGTTGTTGCAGAAATGATGTGGTTATTATATATAGAGTAATGCTAGGAATCATGAAAATAATATCATGAATGTGATCATGAAAGATTCTCCACATTTGGATTATACACACAATAAAACACCATACACTAATCAATGCTAATCAAATGATAAAAACATTTTCATGATACATTTCATGATATTATTGTCATGATCTCTAATATTACTCTTATATTTTTAGCAACCAAAATTGGACATTACGGATGCATTATTATGTAGTTGGGACAAAATTTGTTTGTGTAAAAATTTGGTCCCTAAATGTCAATGTCTGCGATTTGTGTACATATATGTATAGATATCCATCCATATGTAACATATACTTACGCCGAAATTGACAATGTTTGCAGCCAGCAACAATTCAAGGAAAGACGAGAAGCAGACAACCCCGGACCGAATATGGTTAGTGTGCAGACATGTAGTAAGTAGAGTACCGTCATGGAAACACGTGGATCTTTGTAATAGCAAAGTATGAACTTCTATTCCATGCGCACACCAGTCATGTGCTTCTATCGTGTCGCATTCAGCGATTTCCAGCAGTCATAGACGCCATATTGCATGTTCTTATAAACTCCGATTATGTGTAAAATTCCATGTCCGTTATTATTTAAACTGTGTGCGAAATAGTAATTTGTATGTGCAAACATATGTAAATAACCATAAAATGTGCACACATTGCGAGTGATACAACTTTTGGTGACAATTATTTTGGACTTAAAGCTCCTATTTGTCTCAGATAAAGGCCACGTTCGTGTAACACTTACAGAGCCGAAAGGATATTGGGGAAAGGTGGAAGGAACTCCTGTGATGAAGAAGAGGTTTCAGGACATGGCTAAGGCAAGTGCCAAGGAACTGGCGAAGAAGTTGCAAAGAAATGCAAAGGTACTTAGGTGCTTAGTGTTTTAAGAATCGCATTTGGGGAGGACCTGCTATCGACACAATGTTGGTTAATTTTTTGTATTAATGTTCACGTTAATAACATTGCAGAGTAAAATGCAAGTCCGCATATCATTGAAGTCAATTGTTGATATCGTGAACCGCTGTAACGAAGCACAAAAGCAGGCAGTCATTGATATTGGGTTCGGTGGCCTCCTCGAGTTAAAGTGTACCCGTATAGATCACAACATGTGCCAATGGTTGGTACAGAACTTCGATCCCGACACGTGTTCGTTGACTGTTCATGGCCGTCACCTGAGGCTCACCTGTGAGGAAGTGCATGTCTTATTGGGTATACGGTCAGAAGGCAATGACGTGCAGTTCACTGGTTCAATAGATGCATATCCCAATATCTACGAAGAGGTTGGAGCTGTTAAGGGAATCATTCCTTTGAACCGGTTGAGAGTTTATCTGACTGAGAGTGATGGTGCGGATAGCGAGTTTGGCGAAGTTTGCCTATGCGTGTTGGGGGCCATGTTGTGTCCTACCACAATGACCGGCTTGAGCCTGTCGTTCGTTCATGCCGTGAAGGATGTGACCGGTATGGGGGCATGTAATTGGGCAAAGCTGACACTGCAATACCTTGTCAAAGGTGTTCGGAAGTATAAGATGAAAGTTCAGCGCCAGGCAACTGGATGTGTTTTCCTTCTGATGGTAACGTAATTGACCGTTGTTTGTTTGTACCATGCCGATTACATATTTCATCCATTGCTGTGCATATGGGTCAATAAAATGGCAGTCGTTGCGAACTACAAACTTACCTGTTAGTGAACAGCATGACAAATATACCATATGATTGTGTTCTAAGTTGTATGCATTGTTAACGAATACGGATTATTTTGCTCCGAAGTGTATAGTAAATATGTTTTCCCCCTTATAATGCAGCTATTTTACTTGGATCGTTTTGCCTCCTGAAGAAATCGTCGGCTACTACACGCCATTCCTCGGCTAAATGATTGGGGTGATGCGAAATACGGAGGAGGCGGCGTATGGGAAGGAAGAAAATGTTGACAACATGAGGTAATCAACCCATTCGATTACGCACATTTCACAAAGATTGCCCCACTGTGTTATGGATAACGGTGATGAGCCAAATTTGTGTTCCTATGACTAGGTGACAAGCAGTGACAAACAGTGACCCTTTCCTTAGCGTCTGTCACATTTTCAGTTTGTCCCTCCCTATTTACTCTGAAATACTCGAACTTTTTGGGGCGAAAACATTAAGTTCCCATGTGGTGGATGTTGTAGCCTTACAAATTCAATTTTATGTACTACTTCCGTTATGAAATGAATTTTGGTGAAGCCACAAGTCGAGTTTTGGAAAAGCTTGAAGATTTTGGTTTTTTAACCTTGTCAAAAGGTCAAAACATTGTCGTCCAGTTATTGTTAGTTCGTAATTGAAAATTTATCTTTGTTTATGTAATTGGGAAAAGGTAAAGTGGTAAACATGGGATAGAGTGAAGTTTTTATCCACACCAGATGAGCATGATTTACAAGAAATTTTTTTTTTCATTTCAGATGAATGGAGGAATTAATTTTATTACATATATTTAATATGTCAAGTGTGTACACACGTTGTGTGCAACTTAAGAAAGGAACGAAACTTTACGATTCACAGTTGAGATCGATTAACGATTGATGCATTACTATTTTCATTTATGATTTGAATCGATTTGACAACTATGTCGGTGGAGTTTCCTCCAACAAAAGCGAAAGCTTGACATTGATGACGCAATTGACACACACCATGTCAATAACAAGCGAAACCACGGATTGATGATGTTCGTTTGAGCAAGGTTGAGACCGACATTGGTGAACTCAAGGAAACCATGACGCAAGTGCTTGAGCAATGCGGAAATAAAGGGACATGTTGCTCAATTTCGAGGAAGGAAGCATTGACAATGCAAAGGTAAGCAAAAGCAATCGATACACATGCTTCGCAGTTCCGAGAGGTTAATTGGGGATGAAATTTGGTAGTAACTTAATGTATGTGTTTGTGTGATTAGGTGGAGTCGAATGAAAGAAATTGTAACATTAACATGTCCTCGGCATTCTTTGGCCAGAAAGGAATGTTGAGCGAAGTGGTTCGACTATATTGTCGCCAAACAACGTTTAATGAGCAGAGACACATATTCTTGAAATGAAGCAAATGATGGCGAGTCTTTGGCAGGTTTATTGGAAACAGCACAATTGCCTCGCGCAGAGGAAAAGGGTTTTGACCCTACCGCGGGAGTCGAGTTGCATGATGGCGGCGTGGTCTTCCCAAATTATTATGGTAGCCCAAATGAGGGTAATGTTGAAGATTTACAGGGGGTGGATTGGGAGGACAATTATGTGAATGCAATGTTGTCGAATGAGATAATTGATATGCACGATGGACAGTTGCGTACCGTCCAAGAAGTTGGGGACATGCACAACAACCGTGGCCTTGCGTTGGAGGAAACATACGCAAGCGAAGATAGCAAATCTCTTTCGGTTCAGATTAAGCCATCAAGAGCGTTACTGTGAGTTTATCTTCGTTTGATGATTTGCAAACCTTGCGACCAATGCGAGGAGAAGCAGACAATGTGCATCCTTCTGCTGGTAAGGTTGGCCAAACATTGGGAGCGGGACAAATTGTAACAGGCACACGAAAGGGACGAGGAAGAGGAAGAGGAAGAGGAAGAGGTGTTGAACCGACAGGGCGTGGGGATATGCATTAAATGCGATGATAGGAAAATGACTACTCGACTTACTGCCGAAAAATTCCCAAGTCGCCACATAACTTCACCTTTCGTATGTTTCATTACCAATTGATGCGGACAGCATTACTGATCATAATTGAACCATTATTTGTGTTGTATTTTAATATTTGTGATTCTACTGCAAGCTTGCAGTAACAAATGTTGTACACTTGTGTTGCAGATTTCGGACAAAGTCCTGTCCAAAGCTACCAGGTTGGACAAGCGGTTCCGTTCACGGGTTGAACATCATTGCACCAATTTTAGATGCATAAGGATGTGTTATGTACTTTGCAAATTAATTTTCGAGCAGTCTTTGAGTTAGTTAATTGTTTATATTAATAGGAGTTGATGTTACTTGATTGTTTATATTGATAGGACTTGATAACCTTTGGAGAGCATAGAGGTTTTATCGTGACGAAAATGAAGTTGTTGACTCTGTACTTGGACGAGAAAAATGAAAGGTACGGATGAGTTTAGTACTGTAATTAACACTGTTCCATAGTATTTGTGAAATAAGTTTGATTTCCACAATTTTCATGTCGTGCTATGTTTATTTTATTCTTGTAGGTATCGTTCTTTAAATTTTCATTCTCTATGATTTGATGGGTTTATGATGGGTTTATCGATGTCGCATGTAGGATTTTCTTTGAATTTAATGCGATGGGCTAGGGAAAGATCGGTGGCTAAATTTCCTCATTTGAAGTTTTCTTCTTTTGGTCTTATCCACACATCTACCTATTGGGAAAATTGCAAACCAGCGATATTTTCACAAAAATATTTACAAACTCATGGAAACCTTTATAATTTTAAATATGAAACTTAATAAAGTTTACCCATGAATTGCAAATTTGTTTGAAAACTTGTAATGAAGTGCAATTTTCGTAGCTATTTTCTTCTACTGCTTACATTTTCCACTTATTTTGGGATACTATTGGGTCCAGTTTGTAAGAAACATGTGTTTCTTTTTTTTTTTAAACTTGCTGACCTGGAAATGAGCATTACAATTTTCACATATTATTTTACCAAATACTTGTAATATGTAAAACTTTGTCTTTTAATTTTGTTCTTTTAAAACTAAAAAGTAATCTTCATTGGATTGGAGACTAGTAGAAACAGGAATATACGCCATAGTTGTACAAAAAAAAATCTTATGTTTATGCAGTTAAGCGGAATCGTTTAAGTTTTACTAGGCTGTAGGTTGCTTCTTACTGGTTGATGTCTACGTTTAATGTAGGGACATTGTCGTGTCTATGAATCTGCATGAAATGCCTTGCGAATGTGCTACGCGACGTGACATGCATGCGTTCAAACCGAGGCATGGCTATCCGACCTTTGTAAGTCGTGCCATTTGACAATGTTATTTCCACTATATTCGCATGATGGACATCCATGTAGGGACATTGTTATTTCATATTACGTTTAAACAAATGGCAAACCTTATTTCGCAAGTTGCCTGGTCTGTTACAATGTTCCAGCCAATCAACTTGGTCGCGGTTCAATTGACTAACAGACGGGCAAGTACACAAAGACGGGAGGCATACTGCGTGGTACTTTCCAGTATATGTGTCGGTAAGTAAGTGTTTTAGGTCGGTTGTGTATTGCAGAAGACATATTTTCAGAAAACTTTGGCTGACTCAACTTTTACACACTAAACATGCAGACTTTGATACTAAATCAAAAAACTCAACCTCTGAACCATGATAATATCGTCAAATCATATTTTGGACATGACAGATATATTGGGGTGCTTGATGCATGTCAGAAGGTAATATGAATGTCCATCCCATTGAAGCGAGTAGATTTAATATGAACGTCGGTAATATGAATGTCGATCCCATTTACATGAATGTCAATGTAAATATGAAAGTTCGTACATGTTCGCATGCCCTCTAAACAATGTCTTCACTTGTGTTTATGTGCAGATTTACATGCCTTTCAATTATAGAGGAGTACATTGGTTGTGCCTAAAAATAGATATGGTAGACCGTGTGGCGTACCTATTTGACTCATTGGCATCCGCCACACTAGACACCAACAAGCTGAACGCGGCAAATATGTTGGTATGTCGTGTTGGATTTCACATATCTACTTGAACACTGTCACATCCTTCACAAAAACTAACCCTGTCATTCTGCAACAGGTTCAAACAATGCATGCCTTACTGCAACTACAGTTTGGAAATGAATATCTTTGTAGACGTCGTACCTTTGACGTCGCATGTTAGAACACGAGCCATTACAAATTTGGACGAGTAATGCACAAACCTGCGTCACGTTTACTTCACTCTGAATCACTCATTTAACAAACACCTTATATTTCTGGCCCGAATGTTACATTTCATTTGTAGCACTTTCGACTGTGGGATGTTTGTGATCAAGTACATGCAGCAGCCTAATATACCCAGCGGTCCACACAAGGTACATTGTACCGCTTAATTTGCAATTACGAAAAAAATCCGTTTATTTCCTACGTATGCATTCGATTTGTGTTATTAAGCTTTGTGTACATAGTTTCATCCTTCATACGGCGCCGGAAGGCTGCTTGACTTCATTATGGATGTGAACAATACAAAGATGGCGTATCCTTCTGCATGTGATTGATTGCAATTACAACAAATCGGCGATTTTATCATGGCTGCGATCTGACGATAATTTCGATGCGAACCACAACCTGGATAAGCGCATCGACTTGTCGTGACAACTTCTTAGGTCATTTGTGATAATACTAATTTCCCTGCGTATTGATTGTACACGTAATTCCAATGTTTGGAATTTGGAACAAACGAGGGGAGGTCTAGTAATGTTTGTTTGCTTTTATCGTGGCCTGTACGTAATGTCATACACATAATTCCAATGTTATGGGTACAGAACAAACAATGCAATGTCATATTTGCCGAAATGAATATAGTAATTTTTGTCAACCGCAATGTCATATTTGTCCAACAAACAATGCAAGTTAAAAGTAGTAATGTTTGTTCGCTTTTACAACATCCATTATGTTTGTTTGATTTTTGTCAATGCCATGATTTTGTCCAAAACAAAGCAAAAAAAAGGCCACAGAACAAACAAATAGCGGTGACTATAATGCACTTTGAAGGGGAATTGATTACTTCATAACAATGCACAAGCGGTGAAAAATTGCACAAAAATAAAAACAACCATACAAGACCATTAAAAACACGAGTATTGACATTCAATTTTGTTTTTGTTAAGCAAAACAAAAAGCTGTATTCATGAAAAGCACATACAAGGTGTCAATGCTACATCAAGAAAGAGGAGGTTGGAGCTAAACAAGGTTCGACCTCCTAGTTATAACAGAACCAATGAAGAGAAACAAAAGCGAAGGAAAACAATAAGAATGGAACTCCAAGCCCATCCTCGAGAAAACCGCATAACAGGGCAGCAGATGAAACTCCAAAGCGGCATGAACAAACTTAAGACCATACTGTAGCCATTGAGACTTGGCGTGAACCTTCAACTGCATTGAGACTTGAGCACGATCCGTCAACCTCCAAAAAAAAACAACTTCTGACGGAGACCAACAATTACAACAAGGCCCGGCCAGGACCTTGAATAACTTTCCCCAATCCGGCGCCAGACTTCCTGACACACAAAACATCATTCAAGCAGTTGGAAAAAGGCCAATATCACGGCGGCAGACTTAAGGCTATTCGTTGATCCCATATAGCGGCGGAGTACATATATAGCGAGCGAGTTGAAGCAATGAGCGGCAACGAGAAATGAGCATGCTTGACCCATAAAGTAGGCTACGATTTGAAACGAGCGGCTAGAACACCCCACTCGATTGAGCATCTGCCCGGCATGGCTTGGGCTTGGTCCAACTCGGCTTTAGTTATGCGAATGGATGCGAGCGATGTCTAATTTGGGAGAGCATCATCCTTGCTTCTTCATGAAGTGGTCATATTCTTCTGCAGATGAGCCTTTCTTTGCGGACGAGGCAAGTTACGCCATGAGTTTGGCTTCCTCAACTTCAAGTCTTGAGTGTTGCTCAAGAATGCCTGCGAGAGGTTTCTTTGGCTTAGTTTGAGTGAAGTAGATATGGTGTGGGCTTCGTTTAGGAAATCCTTTTTGGTTTGCATATCCTTCCACAAGTCTGAACCATCTCTCGAAAGGGTTGGCCATTCGTGATGATCTTGGCCAATTGCTTTACTTGAATGGGGTTGAAAGGATTAGGGAGAGGTTTACAATGAGAAAAGCGGGCCAAGGTTTCATCGGGTTTGTGGAGAATGATTTCTTCAAGCGGGGTGTTAATGAGGTTCATGAAGGTGGTTAAGGTTTCTTGAGTTTGACATCAAGCAGATGTAGCCTTTGAGGCAATGGGGATATTTCGTCTAGATCTTGTTGAAGAATCGAAACTTCGCCCAAATATCTGCGATGGACCGATGGCCTTTGAACATTAATGGTTGGTGACAATATATGCTTGCAAGTAATAAAGAGTAAATAGGATGAGGTTGGAAATGGTAGTACATCACGATAACGTCTTGTGACGGTTGGCCTTGTTAATTTGTGGTTGTGGCATCGGGGCGAGTTGTTCTGTCTTGATGAAATGGCGACATCGGCGCCTTGAGCTCTTTCTCTCGTCGCTAACGAGGATAGTCATGAGGACCTTCAAGTTCTGTCTCGCCCATTGGTCGTGGAGATGAGTGCTGTATTATGTCCATCCCTGTAAATTGGAGAACAATACCAGTTACTTAACGAGAAGTTTTTTTTCCCCAAACAAACAGTAACATTTGTAATTCTATTTACCTTCGTCGTGGTGAACTTGTGGTTGAGGGGATTTTGTGTTCTCATCTGTTGGAGAGGATTGGGTGTTGATTGAAATGTCAAATTCAATCCTCTGTGATTCTTTGTTTGAAGTTTGGGAATTGGAGGGGTTGGATGGTGATGGTTGAGGGCTCTGAGCGAAGGGACAATGTGTTGAGGAGAAGTGGAGCGATGTTACGATCTTGATTGTGTAGATTCTTTGTGGCGAAGAGTGTGAAAGAAGGTTGTAAGGAAGTCTGTTGTGATGCTTGGTGGTGGTGGAGTTGGTTGTACAATGGGTTACGTGGGTACATTCTTTGATGGAATTTGGGAATTTGATGAATGTGTTGAGGAGAAGTGGAAGCATCGTCATCATCGGCTGACAAGTAATCTCCTTCTTTTCTCTGCACAAAAGTAAGTGATCGATCGATCGTGAATGGAAATTAGATGATGTAAAAATGTAAAGTGAAGGCTTACTTGTCTGGTATACTGAAGGATTTGATGTAGTTTGGCCAAGCATTTGGTGAGAGGATATCCCACTCGTTAGGTGCGTGCTTAGAGCGGGAAGCAGGCTCTTCTCTCTTCTTATTGTGACCTCTGTCTCGGCGAATGCAGGTCGTAGTTCCTCTACGTACTCTTGGTACGCAAAAGAGTCGGCATTAATTTGGGCGAAGGGGTGTTTGTGCGAGTAGTTGCATCCATTGGAGCCTTGCCTTTATGTTGGTCCCTAACCAATGGTTCGTGAGCCCAATTTTGGTGTCAAGGTTAAACAAGTTAGTGTTTTAGAGAAAAAACAAAACAAATTGCATGACACGGTCGAGGATCTCAAGTATATGGAGGAAGGATACTGTAGCCTTAACCTTGGAAGGCGAGGATATGCGTACTGAATATGACAAGTATCGTTAAAGCTGACTTTCAAGTGGCTTGTAGAAAATAATGGCGGACATAAGTCCCTACCAATGGTGAAAAGCGGTAGAAGCGGTCAAGCGAGGTTTGAAGAAGAAGGGCCAAATTCTTGGAAAAGTTTGGTGTTCTCTGTGAGTATGGATTGACTTGTGTAGGATCTTTGAAGTGGATTGGACCCAATCTCCTCATGGATGGTTGGGTGGAAATAAGGATAAGGGATAGCACAGGAAAGACCAAATTGCTGGACCATTGATTGGATTGTATGTCTCAAAGCTAAATTTGGATAGCTTGGCGGAGGATCTGAACGACCAACCAAGACATGTCTCTGGTGAGAATGTGTCTCCAACTCTCATTTTGTTCTTGGACTTGGTCATTGTGTAAATCGGATGGAGTGCGTGAAGAGGAGGCGAAGTCTCTTGGAGGAGAATTCAAAGTTTTGAAATGGCATGTCTGGTGGGAAGGTCTCTGCGAAGGAAGGTTGTAAAACATGGTCGGATGATTTGTGAAAGTGAGGATGGGTTGGGTTTGGTATAAGTGAGCGGTTGCTTTCGGCATAGGAGTAACAAAGCAGGTTTCAAGGTGTTAGGTGGTGGGGTCGTGCCTCAGGAAATAGGCATACAACCCGAACTGGAAGAGCGAAGGGCCACCACAGTTGCGAAATCTTCTTGTCCACAAAGGAAAATAGGGCCTTGTAAAGGGTGGCAAGAAGATAAGGGCTAAAGCCATAAGTTGGCCATCTTGCATACACAAGGCAAGGGGAGGTATTCTTCGTGATCTTGTACCCGAGGACACAAAAAAACTCACAAAGCCAAAGTAAGTAAAAGCGATTCTTTCTTTGTCATCGGCAGAGAACGAGCTTGCCTTGGTATTTTTGGCAAAATCTGTATAGCACATGTCGTTTAAAGTAAATGTCACTTTTGGAGGCTCAAGAGAGCATGAATTGGATTGCCCAAGATTGGGAGACCGATCAAGTGAGCTACATCTAAGATGGTAGGGAAATCATACCAAAATTGAGGAGTAGGGAGTTACTAGCTGCGACCAAAAGCATGCGGCAGCGACAATCGCCCTTGTCGCGTCATAAATTTTAGTCGACAGTCTAATTGCTTCACCAATGCCTGGTGCTTCCATACTTCACGTTGTGACCTTCAATTCTCTGGCCCGGCTCCATGAGTCTGGTGACCTCCACCCTCTGAGTGGGTTTTCTTGACATTCAGTTAGTCCACTTGATCGAGTTGGTTGAGAAGAAGGTTCTCACCATTACCAAGGGGATAGTATGGAGCTAGCTCGTGCAGGAAGTAAGGCGAAGGTAGGGCCTAGAGTAGCCTTAGCGGCAGAGCTTGTCTTTGGGCAATAGGGTTGCACCAAATTTTAGAGGAAGCGTCGTGCTCGATAGAGATGCAGGAAGCGGAGTAGGTCTTCATTGTTCTCCTCGGATGGAGATGGTTGAGATTTTTAGCGCCATGGGTTAGGGTTTTGTCGTGCTCTGGTTTTGAGCGGCAATGGTTGAGAAGGAGAATCTGATCTGGGGAGTTGAATCGGAGAAGCGAAGTGGTTTGAAGTTGAAAGGGTGGGTCTTTTATAGCTTATGATGGGGCCAGTATATTTGGGCTCTAGTTTATGTTTGTTTTGGCCCGTATTAACAAATTTGCTATTGGCCCCAAACAATGGCCCCCTCGTTAAAGTTAAATATCATAGAAAAATGTTTTGTGGCCCTAATGGCCCTAATTTCCTTTTTGGGTAAGTCTGTTTTTGTTTTCTTTTTTTTTTACCTTGTTTTTTTTTTTACTTTATTTGGAAATTAGGGGCATTAGGGCCACTAATTTTCGAATCATATGACTTGGAGCCCCAGGGGACCCCATGACCCCCTCTCTCTGATTGGCCACTTTTTTTTTCTTTTTAAAAAATTTGTTCTTTTTTCCCTTCTCAATCAGCCCACGTGTGTGTGTGTGTGTGTGTGTGTGTGTTGGGGGAGGTGGTGGTGGTGCAGTGGTGATTGGAGGGTGTCAATCACTTCCAATATTTAACTTGAACATGGGGGCTATTGTTTGCACCAAGTTTTGCCAGTCTCTGTCGACAGATGGTCCACTTAATCGAGGGCATGTGGCCAAGAATGTCCACCACCTGAATGTGGGCTCTCTGCATGTGGGTCACCTAGAAGTGATAGGGGAAGTTTTTACCACCAGTCATGGAGTTAGTGGGCAAACTTTCAGGAGGAAGCATGAGACAAAGCAGGAGCCTTGCTCTGTCGACAGAAGTTTAAAACAGTTGGTGGCCATGAAATAAACACAAGAAAAGGGAGCTCCACAGATAGAAGTGGAGGTTTAGTATTGATATCCGTATACTGTTTTTGTGGCCCATCATTGCATGATCCCACACGTCTACACCATAACTGCCACCCCCTGACTTCGAATCTTCAAGTCCCCTCTGCCAAATATTGACTGTTCCCAGTCGACCTTCCTTTTCACCATTGTGGGGCATGTCCCTCATCATTATGAGTTAGTGGGCATACTTTCAGGAGGAAGCATGAGACAAAGCAGGAGCCTTGCTCTGTCGACAGAAGTTTCAAACAGTTGGTGGCCATGAAATAAACACAACAAAAGGGAGATCGACAGACAGAAGTGGAGGTTTACTATACTTGGAATGCCTAGAACGGAGATAGTTCGTTTCGCCGTATACTGTTTTTGTGGCCCAGCATTGCATGCTCCCACACGTCTACACCATAACTGCGACTGTAACTGCCCCCTGACTTCGAATCTTCAAGTCCACTCTGCCAAATGTTGACGCTTCCCTGTCGACCTTCCTTTTCACCATTGTGGGCCATGTCCCTCATCATTATGACACAAAAATCGACAGAATATTGTCCACTAAACACAACCACAATCCTTGCAAACTGGGCCACTGAACCACAACACTAGGCCACTCCTTTATTCTTGCCGACTATGAATCATCACACTCTGCCAAATATTGAAATTCCTCTGTAATTTAATAAAAATATGTTCAATGTTCTGTATTGTAATGACTTAAACACAATTGTTGTCCTACATTTTATGTAACGAAATTACACAACTTATTTACATCAAAAACAAAATATACATCTCGGGTTTATAATCAAAAAAATGGGAACTACTTTTTAAAAAAAAAAAGTTCGGTCATATTTTCAGCTAAATTATGATTGGATATTAGATTAAAAATTCCTCTTTGCACCTATTTTTCCCACATCCTCCCAACAATTTGCTCCATTCACCTAACATTGAATCTTGCATGCCACGACTTACCTTTGGAAGCGATTCTTGGCGGTGCTCATGGATTTAGTGGCCACCTCCAAGAGGAAACATGAGCGAATTGGGAGTGCATGTCTGCCGAGGAAAGGCTAAAAGGATCTGCGCCAATGTGGCAACTTCAATTATATGCACGGCGGTACAAGTGAAGCTTTTATGTGGTTTCAATACGAAATGACCGTGCGATTCTGAAGTTACCTGAAGCGATTCTTGAAATTGGCGAGATCATGGGGTCGTGCGAATTTTATAGCTATAAAGGCGAGAATGTTTGCGAGAGAGAGGACATGAACAACAACACAACTTACTTTCTACATTGTAACTTCTCGTAGTTTTTCCCTTCTCCTTTCTACTTTGTTCTGAGACAACACAACAACACAACAACTTTCTACTTTCTACTTTCTACTTTGTTACCATCAGTTCATCGAAAGAAGTCTTCATCCTTTTCAGGCATTCAAACCAATACCACAATTGCTTGATTTTCTTCTTCAACTTGTCAAGTTAAAAATCTTGCCGTTCTTTGTCCATATAGGCCCACCATAATTTTACTAACAATAAACCCATACTTCCATAGTAAACATGAAATAATTTCACAACTCCTGTTCGTAACTCGTAATTCATATACCAATCGGCATGGAGATAAAGTAACGACTTCGTTGGGTTACTTTCTCCAAATTATACAATTACCTGATTCACCTCATCAATTGTGTTCGAATCATTTTTCCACCTTCTTTGCTTCAACACTACCGTATTGCCCCACAGGCTGCTTGGAATCAGGAGAAACATCGAAAAATAGTCGCCGTTGCTTAATGTGCGGTGTACTTGGATCCACCAACCCAGTTTTGCAGCGAACGGGCGATGACTCCGCATTGTACTCAAGGTCAGTTATGTGAGGTGTATCTGCATCTGAGTTAGTACCCACTGTTCGTCTAAACCGAACCTTAGGACACGTTCGCTTTGTGTGCCCAATGCATTTGCAATTCCCACATTTTCTTGGTCTTCGACAGTTGGACGATGCCCGTCCTGGGTTCCCTTTTGTCTTCACAACATCAGGATCTTCTACTCCAAATTGTCGACAGAATGAATGTTTCCCTCTGTCTCCATTCCCACCGTTCAAATTCCTCTCATATAACTCCTTCATCCGGCTCGTCATCGGAAGACATGCATCCCTAGCCTCTTTGAAACCTTCCGTTGATTGCGAGGCATAGAAACACATTTCGTTGTAGGAAGAACTCAATATCCCATACCGGGCCGTCTGTGTTGTAGTGCTATCAATTGAGGGTTGAGGCCATTGCTGGCCATCCTTGCTTGCAGCCCTTGTCCATCTATGCAGCACACAAGTTGGGGGAATTTGCGTGAAATTTTCGGCTTTCATAACACATATCATGTGGCAGCAAGGTAGCCCTAACGACTCAAACTTCATGCAAGAACATCTCATTGCAGCATCTACTGGACTGTGTGTTACTATCCATGATCTGTCCTTCATTTTGTACTTATGAATATAGTAGCATTTCTGACCATCCGGCAAAGGGAACACGTCCTTCACATTCAACTTCCTGTCTTCTAAGATTTCATCACGGAACATTCTAAATATATTTCGGGTGAATAGCTCAGCTCCATGTCTCTCTATATCTCGCAATGGAGTAATCAATACCGGAAAAGTGTTATTTGTTTAAGCATCATCTCCAGCCTCGTTATACCTTATCCTTGCAAGAGCCCGATCATAGTGCCTAACAAATTCATATAGCTTCAATTTGTGTTGGAGGAAGGGATTGAAATAAGCATTCATACACTCCGAGCGCTGAGTGCTCTTCATCCCAGCAAAGAAATGTCCACGCATATATGCCTCAGCCCACATATGACGCTTCTCATATGTCTCCAACACCCAACTGTTGGTTTGAAGTCCAAATTTTTCGACCATTGTCGTCCAGCCATGCTCAAACTTTGTCTCATCCGTTTCCATGTCCATGCATTGCTTGAAAGCATGTGCAAAGCCACTATGTGAACATTTGAAACTTGACATTTTTCCCAAGATGCCAATTACATAATCGATGTCTTGCGTCTGGAAATACTCTTCTGATTGCCTCTCGCATCGCCTTATCCCCATCTGTCAGTACGGACACAGGTGCTTTATTGCCCATCGCCTCCATAAATGTTTCCAAAACCCATGTGTATGTCTCAATTGTCTCATTAGCTAGCAAAACACATGCAAATATCGTGGTCCTAAAGTGGCTAGTCACACCAGCCAACATGACAAAAGGTTTCTTGTATGCATTGGTTCTGTAAGTTGAGTCAAATATCAACACATCACCAAACTTTGCGTGAGTCGACGCGATTTCGAATCGCGGAAGAGATTTTGTAACTTGTTATCGTTACACACATCATACTTGTAAAAAAAACGTGCATCAACATCAAGTTTTGCACATAGGTAAACCAACGCACCCTGCGCATCACCATCCTCAACTTCTGCTCTACGTTCGGCTTGAATATGGTTGTGCAGATCCGTACGGATGAAACCAACATTCTCATAAGACCCGGATTGATTTACCATATAGTCCATGATTTGGCTAGTCTTCACACCGACATTGCGCATAGCCATTGCTTGAGCTTTGTCGGTATTTGTTTAAAGCTGCGATGTGACCTCGAATACATCACCGGTGTTGTTCCGCCAATTCATGGTTGTGGTCTCATGACGAAGTGAGTCACAACATACTTTCCCCTTCACGGCATCCGTGATCGTATCAGAAATTGGGCCTTGCAACCTACTCTTGTTAGTGCCTTGGGAGCTCTACTCTTCTCAGCAACACGGTCCAAGTATTTTGGTAATCTCTGACCCTCCCTTGAACACAACCACAGCCTACTAACGACCTTTCCCTCTTTATTTGTGTTAAATCTGGATTTTCGTATACTAAACCCCTTCCCTTGAGCATACGCGTGTAGAAATCTTCTCCATCTTCGACCGAATCAAATTTCTATTCCAGAATAGCACGTTCACCATCACCAACCATGTCATTGCGATGAGCATCGTCAACCATCTCTTTTTTCACGTCGGCTCTGCCATGTTCACCGTTCATGTTGGTTGCTTCTTCATTGCTCGGACCACCTTCGCAACCATGATCAGGTTCTGCTCCACTTTCATTCATCAAACGAATGTCATCTGCTTCATTTCGAATGTCATAATCATCACCTTCCCTTTTAACTTCATTGGGAATATCAAGACAGACATTACTACAAACAATTACTTGATGACCGAAAATTGTTAACACAAACACAAACATGACATTTTCACACGGTTTAGCTGTTTGTGCAAACACAAACACTCGCTTGAGACAGAGAAAGAGAAAGGTTAGTTGCCAATGGAGGGGTTTCCGTTGGACCGAAGCGTGAAGCGGTTGAAGTTAAATTTGGGGTTTAGTTGATGGAAAATAGTTTGAAGTGAGCGGGCGAGAGAGGCAGAGAGGAGCGAGAGAGCAAGACAGCTCCATACCTCATATCTAGTTCCAGAGAAGGGCTTCACTTCAGCAATGGAACCAACACAGCCTTGTAGTTACGTTGTTGTTGGAAATCGCCCGTTATACTGTTCCCTACAGAGCTTCGTCAATGGAAATCATTAACCGAACAGGGGCTTCTCCCTGTTAATGAAATCATGATTACCTTGACTCGACCTTACGAGAGGAGAAACGAGAGAGATAGAGGCGAAATCTGAGAGTGAGTGGGATGTAATCATGCAAATACAAGCATTAACCGGCTGCCCCGGTTTCAACTTTTTCACGATTAAACAATTCAATGGTCTTGATCAATTATTGTAATCTAACGGCTAACAATTGGGTTGCATATGGTGTGCAACCTTAAGGGGGTTGCACACTTAAGCATGACCCTTATTATGATTCATAATCATTGATATAAGGGGCATTTTTTTCATAAATTTTACTTTTATTACTTATGTTTCAATAAATTAAATATTTTTTTCTCTTATATTTCAATTAATTCTATAGTTAACCGATTTATAATATTAACCTTCTATAACAAGGGGTTTGCATGTAGAGGGCATCTCTTGCTGGGAGATGTGCCCCATTCCTGGCTAATTAGTCCTTTGCTAAGAGCAACTCCAAAAGACTGGTTAAAAGAGGTCTGTTAGGCATTTTAGCCAACCACAACTCATTTTGGGCCCTTCATCGGGCTAGCTAAAATGTTGGTTTTACCATTAATGTTACCCATTGGTTACCTTTGAAGAGCACTGAATCACTCTCCAAATCATATTGAAGCCTTTTTTCCCACAAAGTCATTTCCCACAAAGTCATTTGTCAACTCTACCGGTTACATCTTTGCAACTCCATCATTTACATCTTTGTAGCTGTCTTCTTCATCAAGGTATGTATTCTTCTCAATCTATCTCTTCTCCCCCTTCATGATCGACAAAATCTTTCTCTTCCATTACTCCCTCTTCAGCCTCCCTACCTACAAAATCCTATGTTTAACCTTCCTTTCCCCCTCTCTGCAACTTCCTTACTCTATACCACCAAACCCTATCTTTTGATATCTCTTATATGTGAAACCCTTTTCTTAAACCCCTCTGCAAAACCCTCTATTTCCCTCTATATGAGCCCCTTTTGGCTGGATTAATTAATGAAATCAAGAATATATGTATGTGTGTGTATAGGGTTCTATTCTAAAACATTGGTTGTATGTGATTGATTTTTACAGCAACAACTTTTGGTAAAACTTGTATGACAATGATTCACTATGTTTTTCAAAGACCAAAATCTATTCAATTTAGTAGATGTATGATTTTTGTCTTGTTCGTTAAAGATTTAGTTTGAATTTCATGGATGATTCGATTCGTTTGGTTGCTAGAATTAATGGCGAACGAATAGAAATTGTAATTTGGGTAAAAAATGAATATAATAAGATCTGTTTCTTGGGTTGTGTCTTTGTTTAATTTCACAGTGAAATATCTATGTTAATTCTAGAAAATATTCAAGATAAGTTAGTTGCTCTCCTTTAACTGGTTATATATTCTTCACACATTCATTATTTCAGCTTCGAACCTCTAAATCATTTGGATTCATACATTCATTACTCTATCTATTATTGTTTCATCATTTATGAACACTTTTTGCTTTGTTCTCTATAAATTTTAATTTATCTGTTCTTTATAAATTTTTACTCAATTATTTGGTTTGCATTGTATTAAATTATCAATTACTGACTGAGAAAAGGAGTCACCATGTCCCACCCCATAAGATTTTCCTCAAAAGTGATGCTTTTGGCATTTTCAATTAAACGCTTCATGATCAGAACCCACTCTTGTAGGTTAAGGTCATAACTGGCCAATAATCATGAGATTACCTATGGCCTCAAACAAAATCAAACATATTTTATAATAATAATGGGGCCAAAACGGAAGCAGACTTAAAAATTTTGTTCAAAGAGCTGTACTTACATAGCATATCAAAACATCTCACACATATTCATTAATAACTCACACCGAAAAACAAACTTAGAATCTTGTACACACAGGATCATTCAAACTTATAGTCAGCCAAACCAAAAGTTTATATGCATAAGTGATCCAATGGAACCACCAAGGTAGTAAGGTGCAAAACGGAAGAACAAGTACAAGAAACAAAGTCTCGTGCATTAGACGTTTAGGCTGACTCCACAAAACTTGACTTCCTCTCACACCCTTAACCGAGGCTGGGTTTGGACATCTCTTTGCTCACCTATGTACATAAAAATGAGAGTGAGCGAAAGCCTAGCGAATAATATCAAAGTCAAAAAGTTACATGAATGAAATTCTTAACAAACATATCAAACGACCTTAGGCCTATTCATATTTCTATCCAATACATCAAACGGCCTCAAGCCCAAACATATCAAACGGCCTTTGGCTCATTATATCAAACGACCTTGGGCCCAATTCATTCTTATCAAATGGTCTCGGGCCCAATTCATTCATGTCAAACGGCCTTGAGCCCAATTGATTCACGTCAGATGGTCTCGGGCCCAATTCATTCATGTCAAATAGCCTCGGGCCCAATTTATTCATGTCAGACGGCCTCGGGGCCTAATTCATTCATGTTTATACGCATTTCATCCTTGAGATCATAATTATAATCATAATTGTATTTTACGGTCTTATTCAATCATTGGCATAATGAAGACTCGTTCACAATTCAAATTAACATATCTATGAAACTTATACAGAAGTAAGCATTTGGAAAGTAGCATACTTGAAAATATCTTTACTAAGATATTACTCACAGTGTTCTACCGATGAATTTGCCCTTGCGCTTGACCTTACACATTTCATAACATATTGGGTCACAAGCGATTCAATCTGTTTTTAATTTGTTTATTTCTCTTATGCCTCTTTCTTATCCCTTTAGTTCATTTACAATGTTCAATGCATGCCAAAGAGTGCTTAGAAATGAAAGAGAACAGAAAACGAAACATAAAACAACTTTTCAAAATTTCTAAAATAGGGCTCTCTGCTCGAACTCAGTTTTGGTCTCTTGAGTGGCCTGCAAAACTGTGTAATAGTACTGGTTCATGAATTTTATGCTCGACCGAGATTTCTGACGCTCAAACGAGGAGTCTTTCAAAATAGGGTACACTCGAGCATAAGGTTTGCCGCTCGAGCCGCCGTGCAATTCTCTATAAAACTTCTGGGAGCTTGACTTTCATGCTCGAGCGACACTTTCGTCGCTCGAGCAGACAGGTCGAATTCTGGGTTTTCCAGTAAGCAATAGCTTCAAAACACAACCCCGAAGGCTCCAAAGTTTGCAAACTTAGGTAATTTGAAATCAGTTATCCAAAATCATGGTCCATTTCCAAAATCATTCCAAATTCTTCTTTGCCAATCTCAAAACTTATGCATTCAAGCTTTATACCTTCATGAATCTTGTATGCATGTTAATTATTGACTCCAATTCCACTTCAAATGGCACAAATGATGCTCAAAATCATGAAGCTCAACAAAATTATGCTTGTATGTAAACTTTGGTGCACAAGTCTTCATGTTTAGCATGCCTTATGCTAGATTATGCAAATTCATGGCAATTCTATACATGCAGGAACATGTGGACCTCAAATTCTTCATATTGTCTTTGAATTCATTCAATTATGAATTTAAACTCTTTAATTTGAGTTCAACCACTCACCTAGAAGCTCTAATCTTCCAAATTCTAGCTAGTTCTTGTGCTAATCCACCTAACTCTTGAATTTCCTTTCAAAACCTTCAAGGATGAGCCCCCCCCTCTCTCTCTCCAAAGTGTGTATTTCAGATATTGAGCTCAAAAAAATGAGCTTAAGTATAAATAGGCCCATATATATAGGCTTGCCTAATCAAGTTTGATTAAGGCTAAGTAATTGTGCTTAATTTAATCAACTCAATCTAATTATTTTGATCCGAATCAATTTTTAATTAAATTTCACCATAGGCTCTAAAATCACGCTAATCACAATGGTACAGACAATTTCACTTTCTAACGCCTCTACAACCTTCAATTTAAATTTTATAATAGAAAAACGAACAAATTTTCCTACGGTGAACAGATACAAATTGAGAAACACATATAATCATATAATTAGCATTCAAAATCATATCAAGCATATAATTATAAGCACAATTAAGATTAATTAGCATAACACAGAGTAGGGTTGTCACATTCGTCCCTCCTTTAGGAAGTTTAGTCCTCTAAACTTATTTTACCTCTAACCGGAAACAAATGTGGATAGCGTAGTCACATCTCATCCTCTTTTTCCCATGTAGCATCCTTCCTATAGTGTTCTTTCCATTTTACGTTCACCATTGGGATGGACTTATTTCTCAACTGTTTCACTTGCCGGTCAATGATTTGTTTTGGCCATTCTTCGTATTCTATATTTTTCATCAAGAGCTATCCGGTGGTAATCAATCACATGAAACGAATCTCAAAGATAACCCCTTAACATTGATACGTAGAACACATTGTGCATTTGTTCGAATTCCGGTGGCAAAGCAACTCTATAAGCAACTGGACCAAGCCTTTCCAAAATTTGAAATGATCCAATGTAATGGGGTGACAATTTACCTTTCTTACCAAATCTCAACTGGCCCTTCATTGGAATCACACGAATAAATACAAGGTCACCAACGTCATACTCAAGAGGCCTTTTTCGTACATCTGCATAATTCTTTTGCCGGCTTTATGCTGTCTTGAGCCTTTGTTGGATGATTTTAATCTTCTTAGAAGTGTCTTGCACAATTTCGGACCCAAGTAAAGCTCTATCTCTGACTTCTGTCGAACAAATTGGCGATCTACACTTTTTGCCATAAAAAGCTTCGTATGGTGCCATATCGACACTGGAGTGGAAGCTGCTATTGTATGCAAATTCTACTAATGGCAAATAGTCCTCCCAGCTCCCTTGAAAATCTAAAGCACACATTTTGAGCATGTATTCCAAAGCCTGTATGGTCTGTTTTGATTGCCCGTCTATCTGTGGATGGAATGTGGTACTGAATCTTAGTTCTATTCCCATTGCCCTTTGCAAGCTTTTCCACAATCTAGATACAAATTTCGGATCTTTATTCGAGATAGTAGATACCGGAACTCCATATAAACGAACAATCTCATCAACATATATAGTAGCTAATCAATAAGCATTAAAAGTAGTCTTCACAGGCAGAAAATGCACAAATTTAGTCAGTCTATCAACTATAACCCAAACGGAATCCATACCTCTAGGAGTTTGAGGTTACATGCTCCAATTTCCATTCCGGAATAGGGAGAGATTGAAGTAAACCACCTAATTTTTGGTGTTTAGCCTTTACTTGTTGACATTGAAGGCACTTAGACATATATTCTGCAATTTCCTTCTTCATTTTGGGCCACCCATAGCTTTGCTTTAAATCCCAATATATTTTATTGTTACTCGGATGCATAGTAAACATCAACTTGTGAGCTTCGTCTAGGATTCTCTTCTTCAATTTGAGAATATCCAGGACACACATTTGGCTTTGAAATCTCAACACTTCACCATCAACACTGAATTCTCATTTCGATTTTGCTTCAAACTGTAGCTTGACTTTTTCGGGCCCCCTTTCGGAGGTTCGAAAGAAGCTTTACAGTTCGGACTCCCGTGGTTCTAAATCGATAAACACTAAAGAGTCCAAATCCGGCTAATCTTTTGGAAAATCAAATTTTGAATCAAAAATGCCAAAATTGGACTGCTTTGCCAGATACAGAGTCGCCACCTAAATATTTTATTTTAGAAAAATTTAGGAAACCTATGACTCGTGCCAAAGGCCACGTGTTCGTCATCACCAAAGTTGCCTTGGTTCAGGAACTTAGGTACGAGAGGGGAAGGTCATGAATTGAGCATCCTTGCTCGCTCGATCAAAGATCGGCCTCTACTAATCATAATATGAATCTTATTTACATTATATGCTCTTGTTCCGGTTATTAGGCTAGCATTACTATGTGATGCGCACAAGCAAGTATAAACTAGTTTGCTTGAATTTGAACAATTCAATTTCATGTTTGTTTTATGAAAAGGGTTTGATTTTGCCACCTCAAATGGGCTTAAAGTTTGCGAATTTGCCACTAAACAAAGTGGGCTTAAACATTCATTCATTGAATCGTTCCGATTCAAACAACAAGCCTTCATCCACAGTCATTCAAGCAGTTTAGCAAGTAAACACTTAGCCTCATGGCAAGCATGCTAGACATGGCAATCACTCATACTCATGCAAGTATGCTAAAGCACTAAAAACTCACTTAGTACTCCAAGCCAAGATAAACCAAAAGGTTAGAAAAAATGCATGATTCCTAACTATACAAGATGTCTAATGCAACACATGCAATAATGCAGCTAGGCTTGGCTATTAATATAGCATATGAGGCAATTTAATTAGCATGCGGTCTAAGCACGTTTTCAATGAAGTATTTAAATAACAATGCAGTTAGAATGATGCGCCGAGCCTCGGTGCATACAAGACAAAATGAATAGATGCAAGCATAAAGTATGCTAATTGAAATATGATGCTCTTAAACTAATCATTGAAAGCGGTTAAGTAAAAGGGAGAAAGATGTGGGGTTGAAAGACATACACAATATTACATTACGTTCTCACGAAGGAGAGTCTGAATGAATAAAGCTAAGCTAATTATTACAAACCAAAATGAATAACTAGTTAAACTAATTAACTAATTATTACAACACTTTGAATTTAACTAACTAGTAAGCTAATTAAATTACACAAATGCAAGTAAGCTAAGTAATTAACGTATTTAACTACTTTACCACTACTCTGCCTCAGAAAATGGAAGAAGTGCATGTGCATGCTTGGATATCACCCAAAAAGACCTCCGTTTTGCTCCCGAAAGCCTTTGTTTGCAGAGTTGAACATTTCCAGAACCATTTTGCTCCACCTTACCAACACTCTGCTGAGGTTTGCCTTAGTGGCAAGCCGGCCACTGGTAAAGACTGCCGGCTACCTACCGGTTATGAAAGTGGCCTGCTGGCCATCAATGGTGCTCTGCCGGCCACCTGCTGGCCATGGATAGTGGTCTTCCGGTCACTGATGTACAGGTCCATCTTACTACAACAGATGACAAATAAAGCAAAAAGAGGGTGTTCTCACAGATTGTTTGCACAACTCACCCCTTCTCTTAATGACCAAATCCAAGGAGTGGTGAACTTAAGCCACGAACCACCAAGTCAAGCAATTTCATTGCATGGTGGCTTGTGATTCAAGATATGCAAGCTCAATAAATGCAAAACAAGACACACAAAACCATCACCCTATCATGCATGATCAAGGGTAATGGAGACCTAGGA
This sequence comes from Camellia lanceoleosa, assembly GCA_025200525.1. Lineage (NCBI taxonomy): Eukaryota > Viridiplantae > Streptophyta > Magnoliopsida > Ericales > Theaceae > Camellia > Camellia lanceoleosa. Next base: position 157,442,837 of record CM045761.1, read on the forward strand.
AACTTGACATATTTCATCACTTTGAGTATGAAATGTCCCAATTTTCCTTATGTTCAATTAACGTCTGATTAAACATAACAAGTTATTATCTTGCTCGCTTTTAGTCCCAAGTTTTAGTTACTCATTTTACTTTACCAACCATTCTTTAATCCAATTAAGTCCAAAAGGTGAGTTAAAGCCCTCTAATGGAAAAAAGGCTCAAAACACAAGTTGCTTTGGGTATGAAAGAAGCATCATATCGTTGGTAATGAACTCCCCTAAGGGATTAAACCATTAAGTATGAAACCTCAATTTCACACTTATGCAAACAAGTAACTTGAAACCACTTTCAAAGCAAAAGTAAAAGCCAAGAAAGGAGGGAGGTTGTAGAGGATTAGCGTTGAAATTAAGTGTGAAAAGCACTAAAAATATGCAATCAACTTAAACAAGTGGTGTTTAAAGGCCTAAAAGACTAAGCTTGTGAGGACTATTGCACTACAACTATGCAACATAAGACTCAAATGCAATAACCAACCCAAAACAAGGTTAAAAAAGTTCAAAATAGAGCCTAAAGCATGCTGGAATAAAGCTACAACAAACTAGAAAAATAAGCTAAAGCATGACACCAACTAGGCTAACAAACAAGACATAAAGAGAGGAGGCTACCCCCTCCAAATTTGGACTTCAAAACCTAATTTTCACCATTGAAAATACTTTGAAAATTAGTGTTTAAAGGCCCAAAAAAAAGATGGTTTGAAAATGGGAAACAAAGGTAAAATGTCCTTACAAACAAGGAATGAAGAGGGGTGAACCACCCCCTAACCTTAAATGGTCAAAAACACCAATTTCAGCCCACAAAATAAGAGTTTTTTACAGTTCAAAAACAGCCCAAAATAGTGGGAAAAAATACAAAAACAAGTATGTAAAGCAAGCTAATAAAGCAAGTATTATACCTTTTGAAGAGAAGAGTAACTCTAGGCCACAATTCAAGCTAAGACCAACTTCAAGAGCTCCAAGAAGGCCTCAAGGAACCTCAGCTCAAAGGTGAGAGGATTTTGTTAAGGAAGTATAGGCAAGAGTGTAGTGTAAATAGGCAAAAGTGTAGAGAATTTGTAGAGAGAGGAAAAATTTTGAGTCTAAAATTTTCTAACCTCTAAACATGAGAGAGAGGGTCCTTATATATAGAAAACATGAAATTTATACAAGGAGATCCAGCCCTTCACGTGTGGATAGATGCATGTATCTGTGCAAACAACTGGCACAATTGGCATAAAATATCTATAGAAAGCACTGATGGTCGACCGGCCATCACTGGTGGCCGGTAAGCCACATTAGTGGCCGACACACCAAAATTGACGGCTGGTAGCCTCTTGGGATGGCCGGCAGGCCACCAGAGGTTGCAGTTTGGAAAGACCAAGGCATGGTCCAAAAATGAGACAAAAAGGATGCAGGGTTTGAAAGACTCAAAGTTGTAGCGTTCCACTGAGGACTTCGAGCACTCGGCGAGCAAACAGACTCATCATCAGGTGTACCTGCAAGGATGTCCAAGTCATAAGGGCCGTCAAAAATGGGGTGTTTACACAAACTCATCGATTATTGTCTTAAGGGCCTTATCCTCTCTTTGTCTTTGCTTGACTTCAGTAATTATTGCTGGTTCAGCAGAAATGGTAGCTATCAACCCATTTTATTCATGTAACACAACTTCAATCTCGGCTTTCTCAAAATCTTGCAAAATTTCTTTCTGTTCAGTGAGTAGACAAGCTAAGTTCCCCGTAAACTTCTTGCTCAACACATCGGCAACTGTATTGGCCTTTCCGGAGTGGTATTGAATTTGAAGGTCATAATCCTTTATCAACTCAAGCCATCTTCTATGCCGCATATTTAATTCTTTTTGAGTAAAGAAATACTTTAGGCTCTTGTGGTCGGTGTAAACTTCACATTTCGCCCCATACAGGTAACGCAGCCAAATTTTCAAGACAAACACAATTGCGGCTAATTCCAAGTCGTATGCTGGGTAGTTCTTTTCATGTGGCCTCAACTGTCGGGAGGCATAAGCAGTCACCCTTCCATCCTGCATTAATACACAACCCAAACGTTTATAAGAAGCATTACTATATATCTCAAAGTTTTCCATACCTGAGGGCAATGTCAAAACTAGTGCAGTGGTTAGTCTCGTCTTCAATTCTTGAAAGGCAAACTCCCTTTCATCAATCCATTCAAATGGTTGTCCTTTGCATGTAAGTTGAGTAAGTGGAATGGCTATTTTCAAAAAATCTTTCACAAATCGTCTGTAGTACCTAACCAAACCCATGAAACTACGGACTTCTGTTACATTCGTCGGAGTAGGCTAGTTCACAATTGCCTCTATCTTCTGCGGGTCTACTGAAATCCCTTCTTGTTGATAACATGCCTTAAGAAAATAACATCATTCAGCCAAAATTCACATTTCTTTAGTTTAGCAAATAATTTCTTTTCTCTAAGTGTTTGCAAGACAATTCTCAAATGGTATTCATGTTCAAGTCCACTCTTTGAATATATCAAGATATCATCAATAAAAATCACAATGAAATCATCAAGGTAAGTCTTAAAAATTCGATTTATTAGGTCCATAAATGCTGCAGGAGCATTAGTCACTCCAAATGGCATAACAAGGAATTCATAGTGACCGTACCTTGTCCGGAATGCAGTTTTCTCAACATCCTCTGCTTTTACCTTCAACTGGTGGAACCTGGATCTCAAATCAATTTTGGAAAATATTTATGATCCCTGCAATTGGTCAAACAAGTCGTCAATATGAGGTAAAAGGCATTTATTCTTTATCGTCACCTTGTTTAGTTCCCGATAGTCGATACACAAGCGTAAGGTTCCATATTTCTTTTTCACAAATAATGCCGGTGTACCCCATGGTGAGGTACTCGGTTGGATAAATCCTTTGTCAAGTAACTTTTGCAATTGTTCTTTCAGTTCTTTCATTTCATTGATAGACATCTGGAGGGTTTTTGAAATAAATTTGAGTGCAGCATAACATCAATAGTAAACTCTATCTCCCTGTCAACCAATTCTCCTGGTAATTTATTTGGGAATACATCTGGAAACTCTCTAACAATAGGGATACTGTTCAATTCAACATTCATAGATTGTTTAGATAATACACATCACAAGTAGCCTTGACACCCTTTTCTGATCAATTTACATGCTTTCATTGCAGATATTAAATAAGGTGGAGGCACTACCCTATTACCCACAATCACAATCTCTTCTTGCCCTAGTGGTCTAAATATAACTTGTTTCATTACACAATCGATGGTGGCATAGTATTTAGATAACCAGTCTATACCCAGAATTACATCAAAATGACTAAAGTCCAAGGGTAACAAATCTACATACAAGGTATCATCCCCAATACGCACATCACAAAATTGACACACAGATGCACACAACACAGATTCCCCGGATGGAGCAGATACACATAACAAATATGCAATAATTCTAGAGGTTTACCCAATCTAGATGCAAATACAAAAGTTACAAAGGAGTGTGTTGATCCGGAGTCTATTAACACAAAAGCATCCTGATTACATATAGAGATTGTACCTGAGACGATGACTTCTATGTTTCGTGTATCGCCCAGAACAAGTGCAAAGACTCTTCCCTGCCTCATGGTGTCTCTAGTCGTAGTAGGCTTAGTGGTATTTCCTGGTTTTGGGATTGATTCAGTTGAACTAGCAGCCACTTTTCCGCTGGCTTGGTTACAATCTCTTGCCATATGCCCCACTTTTCCATACTTAAAGCAGGCCCTTACAAGACGGTAGCAAACCCATGATGTCTTTTACTACTTGACTACACATTGGAGACGTATCTCTGGAAGAATTTGAAGTACTTGAGGACATCGTATTCTACTTTTTTGAAAGTCTTATCTTTAAAAAGAAGCCTTGCCTTTTGCTTTTCCACTCGGTTAATGGTTTACTTTGCCTAGCTATGTTAGTTTTTGATATTATGGCTTGATCTAGTACATCAACGTAGGTTTCAAGCTTCAATACGTTCACTTTCTCCAAAATATCATCCTGAAGACTTCTCTCAAAGTGTCTCGCTTTCTGATAGTTGGTATCGACCATGTGTGGTGCAAATCTGGCCAATTCAGTAAACTTGGCCTCGTACTCGGCTACTTCATGTTGTTTTGCTTAAGTTTCATGAACTCCGACACTTTTTTTTGTCATGAATACATTGTGGAAAGTATTTATCGTAGAAGATTTCCAAAAACCATGCCTAGCCAATGTCTTTATAGTTTCCACCCATCAATATCCACTATCTTCTCGCTTCATCTTCTAGTGTAAAGGTGGCTAGCAACACCTTCTGTGTTTTTAGACATGGAAACACCTAAAACAATTTCTCTATTCCAAGGATCAAGGCCTCAGCCTTCAATGGATCCAATCCTCCATGAAACTGTAGTGGTTTCATTTTCTTAAACTCTTTGGTGAGAGCTATTGTTTGGTCATCATTTTGCAAGTCTGGTACAGGTGGTACCAGAGGTGGAGGGTGCGGTTGTTGTCATTGTTGCTGCCATTGTTGTTGTGGTCTCCATGTCTCTGCCATTTTTTGTATTAATCTTTCCATCGTATCTATTCTGGCAGTAGAGGACTTCTCTAATTTATCACCTCTTGTTCTCACCATTATCTAATTAAACTTGCATTATTCTTTATACAAAAATGTTCACAAGTATGCATATACAAAAGAGCATACATATTTTAGTAAATCACAATGCAAGCAAATCACAAAGCATATGGCACATAGTCATTCAATTTGAAACATTTACGCATATTTTCAATGTCTTCAAGTTCATACTTATCACATGAATGCATCTTAAATCTTTTCTAGACACTTATTGCTCATTTGGACAAGTGTGTGAGTTATTAACTTGTGCTCTAATACCACTCTGTTATGACTCGAACTCGCCCCTGTAGGTTTAAGTCATAACCGACCAGTAATCATGAGATTACCTATGGCCTGAAACAAAATCAAACATATTTTATAATAATAATGGAGCCAAAACGGAAGCAGACTTAAATTTTTTATCCAAATAGTTGTGCTTACATGACATATCAAAACATCTCACATATATTCATTAATAACTCATATCGAAAAACAAACTTAGAATCTTGTACATATTGGATCATTTAAACTTATAGTCAGCCAAACCAAAAGTTTGTATGCATAAGTGATCCAACGGAACCACCAAGGTAGTAAGGTACAAAATGGAAGGACAAGTACAAGAAACAAAGTCTCGTGCATGAGGCCTTCTACAAAACTTGACAGCCTCTTACACTCTTCACTGAGGTTGGGTTTGGACATTTCTTTGCTCACCTACATACATATAAATGAGAGTGAACGAAAGCCCAGTGAATAATATCAAAGTAAATAATTTACAAGAATGAAATTCTTAACAAACATATCAAACGGCGTTAGGCTTATTCATATTTCTATCCAATACATCAAACGGCCTTAGGCCCAAACATATCAAACAGCCTTTGGCCCATCATATCAAACAGCCTTGGGCCCAATTCATTCTTATTAAATGGCCTGGAGCCTAATTCATTCATGTTAGACGACCTTAGGCCCAATTCATTCAAGTTAGACGGTCTCGGGCTCAATTCATTCATGTCAAATGGCCTCAAACCCAATTCATTCATGTCAAACGGCCTCTGGTCCAATTCATTTATGTTTATACTCATTTCATACTTGAGATCATAATCATAATCGTATTCTGACGGCCTTATTCAATCATTGGCATAACGAATACTCATTCACAATTCAAATTAACAAATTCATGAAATTTATATAAAAGTAAGCATTTGGAAAGTAGCATACTTAAAAATATCTTTACTAAGATATTACTTATAGTGTTCTGCCGGTGGATTTGTCCTTGCGCTTGACCTTACACATTTCATAACATATTGGGTCACAAGCGATTCAATCCGTTCTTTATTTGTTTATTTCTTTTAGGCCTCTTTCTTATCCCTTTAGTTCATTTACAATGTTCAATGTATGCCTAAAGTGCTTAGAAATGAAAGAGAACCGAAAAAAAAACATAAAGCAACTTTTCAAAATTTATGAAACAGAGCATTCCACTCGAGCGGCCTGCAAAACTCAATAAAAGTACTGGTTGCATGAATTTTATGCTCGAGCGAGATTTCTGACGCTCGAGCAAGGAGTCTTGGAAGATGGATTCAACTTCACGATTTATAGCCTCTTTCCATAAAGGAACTTCAAGATTGGACATAGCTTCTTTGAAAACTAAAGGCTCATTTTCTAACAAAAATGTTAGAAAATCTGGACTAAAAGATTTTGAGGTTCTAGTACGTTTACTACGCCTAGGTTCCTCTTCTTTATTTTGATTTATCTTTCGTTCTTGCTCTTGTTCTTGGTCATGACTAGCAACAACATCATAAGATCTTTTATTAGTACTAGTCTCTTGTTCAGTCTTATTTGGAAATATATGTTCAAACAATGATGCATTCCGAGATTCAATAATAGTATTTACATGCATTTCAGAATGCTTTGACTTATGAATTAGAAACCGATATGCACTACTATTTTTGACATAACTAATGAATATGCAATCAATAGTTTTAGGACCTATCTTAGTCCTTTTAGGACTAGGAATAACCACTTTAGCCAAACCCCCCTATACTTTTAAGTATTTATAGGATGATTACTCTTTCATGCCACATTTCATAAGGTGTTTGATTCATTTACTTTCGGGGTTCTTTATTAAGAATATAATTTGCAAAAAGTATTGCTTCCCCCTACAAGTTCTGAGGTAATCTAAAACTTATTAACACGGCATTCATCATTTCTTTTAAAGTCTTATTTTTCCTTTCAACAATTCCATTTTGCTGAGGTAAGTAAGGGGTGGTGGTTTGATGAATTATTCCATGTTCTTTACAAAACTCACTAAAAGGTGATTCATATTCACCACCTCTATCACTTTTTAAATTTTTTTTTTTAATTTTCTTGCCAAGTTGATTTTCAACTTCATTCTTATATTGAATGAAAGTTTTCAAAACTTTATTCTTAGTTCGAATTAAATAAACATAACTATATCTAGTATAGTCATCTATGAAAGTGATAAAATATTTTTTCCCACCTCTAGTTTGAATTGATTTAAAATCACAAATGTACTATGAATTAATTAAAGTGGTTTCGTACTTTTTTCAATTGAATGAAAAGGAATTTTACTTAGTTTTGCCTCAACACAAATTTCACATTTATGATTTAGATCAATTTCAAATTTAGGTAAACATTCCATATTAATTAATTTACACAAAGATCCATAATTAACGTGTCCTAGTCTACTATGTCACAAATTTGAAGACTCAAACAAGTAAGAAGAGGATGTATTCTTATTAATAGCAGATGGTACAACAATCATTATATTTATTTTGAAAAGGCCATTAGACATGTAACCTTTTTCTACATACATCTCGTTTTTGGTAAGTATAAATTTATCACTTTCAAAAACTAGTCTAAACCCATTTTTACTCAACAGAGATCCGGAGACTAGATTTTTAAGAATGTTTGGTACATGCAGCACATTGTTGAGAGTGAGTTTCTTTTTAGATGTCATCTTCAGAATAATGTTTCCTTGTCTTTCAACTTTAGAAGTTGAGGAGTTGTTCATGAAAAGTTGTTCGCCGTTGTTCACCACAGAATAGGATTTGAACATCTTTTTGTCAGCACAAATATGATGAGTAGCACCAGTGTCCACCCATCATTCTTTAGGATTTCCGACAAGGTTTTCCTCGAAAACAACTCCAGAAAGATTTATGTCATCTACACCATTGAAAATTTTGCCCACTTCGGTCATATTGGCTTGAGTAGGCTTCTTGCTTGATCTTCCTTCGCCTTTGCATTTGCTACGACAATCTTTGGCCCGAAGTTCCTCTTTTTTCACAGATGTAATATTTGTCATTGAACTTGTACTTCTTAGTTTTCCCTCCTTTAGAGCCTTGTGAGGAACTTTTTCCAGAATACTTCTGTTTCTTTGCTTTTGGTGCATGTTCCACCACATTTGCTTTAGACTCTATTAGATAATAACCAGCCCGCTTCTCAGAATTAAGGTTATCCTCCTCAATCCTCAAACGCACAATCAATTCTTCCATAGTCATTTCTTTGCGCTTGTGTTTGAGGAAGTTTTTGAATTCCTTCCAGCCTTGTGGTAATTTTTCAATTAAGGTAGCAACTTGGAAGGATTCACTGAGAGACATGTCTTCTGCATGAATGTCAAGTAGAATAATTTGGAGATCTTGAACTTGGCTGATCACAATCTTAGAATCAACTATCACAAAATCTAGGAATTTTTCAACTACAAATTTCTTTGAGCTAACATCTTATGTTTTATGCTTTTTCTCCAAAAACTCCCAAAGTTCCTTTGCCATCTTGATAGGGTTGTAGATGTTATATAATGTGTTATCAAGTCTGTTCAAGATGTAGTTCCAACAAAGGAAATCAACATGTTTCCAAGCATCGACTGCAGCAACCATTTGTCGATCGGTTTCATCCTCTTTTAAAATAGGAGCATTCTTACGGAAAAAACGTGCCAGGTTGAGAATAGTAAGATAAAACAATATTTTTTGCTACCATCTTTTAAAATTAGTTCCTAAGAACATCTCTAACTTTTCACCGTGATTGACTGGTACAGTCACAACATGAGGAGGGGTTGGAACAATTGCAGTCACCATACCAGTACTAATTTGCACATCAGTTTGACTAGTTTTAGTAGCCATTAATTCTAATTTATAAAACAAAATTAGAATTAGAATTCTTTGCACTACACAGATAATTAAACCATAAATACAGAATTTAATTATATAAAAATAAAAGAAACAAGAATTGTAATTTTTATTTTTAATTAATTTAAAAATAAAATTTTATTTAAACAAATTAATTCCACACAGAAAAAAAAAATCTGCAACACTTCAAAAATTAAAACACTAAAAACAGAATTTTAATTAATAAATACTCAGAAATTATTTCTGAAAATCAAAATTTATTTCTGACCAACTCACAAATGAATATTCTGAAATTGTTAATGATAACCAGTATATTACTACTAGTTGTTAAAGAAAATAAATAGTATATTACTACTATTTGTCAAACTATATATTACTACTACTTGTATTTTCCAACCAGAATAATACTTTATAAATCACAGAAAATAATTTCTGTAAGAAGAAGAAAGGAAGAAAAGGAAACAAACGAATTTTTTTGTATAAACAGAATAATTCGAATTTGTCTTAAATGTTATGGGAACAATCTTCTATGTAAAATAAATAACTTGAAACTAAATTAAACAAATAAAAATAAATTATTTACAGAATTTATTTACCGAAATAAATAAGTACAAATTGATTAAGTTGAGTGTGTGACACTTTGTCTTTAAGACAGATTCGCCCAACTTCGGTACTTAAGGAGAAATAGGGTCTATCTCCCAAAATATAATAATCTACATAGATTGTAGTAGCACTCCAAACAATCTGTACAGCGAACTAGAACCTATGTTCTATACTCTTAGAATTTGTTATCTAAAAAACTATTATGAAGAAGAATGCAAACAGAGAGCAAAACGAGAAAAGAATTAATTTTCTAGATGAACAAACTGCTGGAATGATCTTGTATTTATAGGCAAACTGGTGGCCCTTTGGAAGGGCCGAACAGGTAGGTTTTCAAACTGAACAGGTATGGTTTGAAATTGAACTTGTTTGGTGCACAGTTTGAATCTGTCAGCTGGATTGCTGGAAATTGGACCAGATGAGGCACTGTTTTGGACAGAAAATTGAATTCAAATTTGGCACAAAATTTGAATTAATTTCATTCAGAAAAAATAATTTTCCCGCAAGAATTTTTGAAAAAAATTCAAATAAATTTTGTTCAAAAAAATTAATATTAAGATTGACTGACCTACATTGGTCGGACGAACGGCGGAAGCGGTGTGCGCATGTGGTGGTTTGAGCTAAAGCCCACTTTGTTCATAACTCCTTCCTTCTACCAACTTAGGGAGTCCCTTGGGGCCCAACCCAAGTTTGTCCACCTAGAGTTTATATACACACACAAGCTCTCTTAAAGTTTCAATGTGGGACAACTATTTAAAGAAAACCCACTTTTGACTCTTCAATTTCCCATTCCACGGATCCAAAAATGATGTCAACTTTTCATTCACTCATAAATAGTTTTGACGAACCGTTTGCACCGTGTGACTTGCCATGCAGCAAGGAACACATCACCTCTGGACCCACCCCAAAAGACGCGTGGGCCCTACTCAAATTTGGGCTCAAAGTTGGCCCAAAATAAGCCTATAAAACCATAATTTCCAACAAAAGGTCTTATCTTCAAGAGAAAGAAAAGATTGATAATGAGAAAGAAATGATTGTTAATGAGAAAAAGAAAACACGAATGGAACAATTGAAGGAGGAAGAGCGAATAATGTCATTGGATATGAGTGCGATGGCTCTATTGCAAGCAGAATATATTCATCGCTGCCAAATGGAAATTCTCCAAAAGAAGATTTAGTTGTTGTTGAAATTATGTTTTTGACTTATTTTATTGTTGGGTTGTTGGATTTACTTTATGTTAGAACTAGTTACTTTATGTTAAAACTATGTTGGAACTAATTTTTGAATGCTTGAACTATTAGTAATTTAATTACTAGGTTGAATTCTTGTTCAATGCTTGTTGAGATGCTCCATGGATGTAAATGCTTCTCAAATGCTTCATGTATGACGGACAGATTTGCTAGTTACAGATTTATGGTCTGTGTGGAAAGCAAGAAATGATTGTAAATTTAATGGGGCTCAATTTGATTGGGTCAATTTGTGCTAACTCGTTAAACTTCGAGTTGCTCTGTGGCTCAAGTATAATTCTGGTAGTGTTGATGTCTTAATTGATGATATTATCTTCATGATGCAATCTTGCGGGGATGCTAGAGCACAGCTTGTCGCATGAATGATTGTTAGGAAATGAAGTGGCGTATCATTTGAAGACTTGTGGGATCTAGTTTGTTGATGCATTTGCTTCTTTATTCTTTATTCTTTATTCTTTATTCTTTGTTTTTGTTTTTGTTTTATAGATTGCTAAAATTGGGGAATGAATTGTTGATGCTATATTGATTGCCCTAATGCATTTTATTAGGTGTCTTTTGGCAATAGAGTGTAGTATTGGTTGTAGTGCTACTTTGCTTTATTGATTTGTTGATATTATTATGATTGATTTTGTTTTATTTTGTTTTGACTTCAATCATAAGCAACAGGGAAATTTAGAATGTTTGGTGTAGAATAGAGTTAATTTGTAATTAAAAGTCCATATTTAAACTAAGATTTTATCCAAAATTTATTTATTTATTGAAGATGTGTGGTCATATATTAGAATTATTAAACTAGTTTCTCAAATTAAATTAGTTTCTTTTATTTGAGAGTTCATTTTATAATTCGCAGGCCTAATCTTTTAAAAACATATTCAAAGCACACAAACTTGTGTACATATCAATTTTTATACACAATATTTAATAATATATATTTTTAGATATGTTAAAAAATATTAAATATTTTCTTTTCATATATGTTAAAAAAATATCATCACAAATGCTGCATAGACAACTATGTCAACACTTAGTGCGAATATGGCATTCCATGAAAAATACAGTAATATATAACATTTATTGTTTTAAAAATTGGTTAAGTTAAAATGAAGAGTATGATTGGAGCATGCAACAGCTAAAGTAATTAGGTAAAATAAAGAGTGTATTTTTTTTTATACTTTAACTAGTGAAAAATTAAGAGTGCGGTTGGAGTTGCTCCAAGAGATGATGGCCTATTTATGTATCATGGTTACTATAATTAAATAAATACAATTATATATATCTTTAACAAAAATAAAAAAATTTTTAAAAAAACTTTTGATCATTACGCTTTTAGTTTGTCCAATGCACATAACAACTTGTTCATCAGTTGTTAAATTCAACCATGTATCCTACGGAGAAGTTGAACATTGGCTTATCTGTCTATGTAATTATTAAGTGACAGCTGAATTTGGTATGTCTTCTACTTATGCCATGTGTCTATTTTCTAGAGGAAACAAAAAAATTTAGATAAATGGAAGAAATGAGATTTGAACCTTGAACCTTGAACCTTCGGTCATTAAAAAAGAGATTTTTGGCCATAACTCTTTCTTGGAGCCCATTTTTCTTGAAAAGGACAAACTTTAATTTTTTGGCTCATAAACTCCTCCAAAATAACGAAATCTTGTAAAAAGGACAAAAATTTTCATATTTATATTTCATGTGACAAATTTATCCCTTCACACACACGTTATCTTTCTACTCTTTCTCTCCATCAGTTTGTCATCTCTTTCTCTATCTCTCAGCTCTTTCTTTCTCTATCTCTTTCTAAGATTTCTCTCCACCACTACCATCTACACCACCATCACCATCTCTACTACCACGACTACCATCGTTTTCATTACCTTCATCATCTCCACCAACACTGTCTCAACCACTGGCACCGTTCGTTACTACCACCGCCACCACCACCACCGTTTCACTACCACTATCTCAACCACCAGCGCCATTCGATGCCATTGTATCATAGGCAACCACCATCGTCATTCTTAGCCTCCAAGACCTTAGATCTGAGATTGACGACCTTAGATTTGAGATCTATATTCTTTCCCTCATTTTCTCTTTGTGTCTTTATCATGCTTTAATTTTCAGGTAGTAAAATTTTATTCCGGTTTGTACCAGATCTAAGATAATATATATGCTTTCTCTTTCTCTCTATTTCTCTATTTCTCTCTTTCTCTCTCTCTCGCTTTCTCTCTCTTTGTATATGTATATATTTTTATATTAGTGCATTTTTTTTTGTCAATATCAGTTTGAATATTGATTTTGAGATCTCAAACAAAAATATTATTTTAGTACGTTCAATAGTGAAATAGTAAAATTTTACTCTAATATAGTGTAAAATTTTACTCTGTGTAAGAGTAAAATTTTACAATTAACTTTATTAATTCAATGTTTTGACTGATTTTTCATTTAATAGCTATATGAATAATGATAATAATTATAGTAAGTGTGGTGGTTAGTGATAACAATGGAAAAAATTCACTATTTATATGTTTAAAATAAATAGTAAAATTTTACTATCTAAATTAATAGAGTAGAATTTTACTATCTAATAGAGTAAAATTTTACTGTCATCGGAGAATCTTGCTAGGAAATTTTTGCCGACCACGGTTGATCATAGGGAAAATTATCGTAATGGGGTGATCCTTGATGGTGACGATTGGTCGTGAGACAATGGTCGGTGGTGGTTGTGCTAATTTAAGAAAATGATAAAAGTTAAGGGTATCATTGTCATATTTTTTAAATAATTTAAATTTTGTCCTTAATGAATTAAATGCTTTTATCTTGTCTTATTGGCAATAAAGTTTGAAATTATGGGACTTATTACCAAACACTCCGTTAAAAAATAGTCTTACCACTTGAATGACACAATATATAATAAGTATTTTGTTTTATTTTTATTTATTTGAATTACATACATCAAGTGTACTAACCGATAGTTGCCATTAATCATTGGCTTCTAATAATTGTGCCATAAATGTTCACATTATGAATTTGAAAATATATGATATGTGAACAATAACGATAACAAGTATTATTTGAATTTTGTAAGGTTTTTATAATTGATAATCTTGTTTGACAAAACTTTTTTTAGTTGTAATTTTATTTGCTCTTTTATTTCAGTAAGGATATAAGTGTTTATATGCCAATTCAATTTGAATTGTGTCTATGCAGAGTGATTTGTGATCTTGATCATCTTATGTTTGCCACTTCGCTGACTATAAACGGAGATCGAGCAAAAACCAAAAATGCAGTCGAAGTTGTTTGACCACTCAAGTGGTCATTTATGTGCCCGAGCGGAGAAAATGATCATCTAGTACTTTTATAGAGCGCCTGAACTTCTAGAAAAAAAAGTTTTATCGCTAAAGCGGTGAATGTTGCGCTCGAGCGGTCAGCCTATATATTTTGCACTGCTTTTACTCACACCGCTCGAACAGTAAAGTGTGCGCTCGAGCAGGCTTTGCGATTCAGTTTACTATAAAGTGCGTTGTTTACTCATTTTAGGATTTGAGTCATTCAGATTTTCAAAGAGAAAGAAAAAACAAAGTATTTTACATTAAAGGATGCTTTATGAGTATTTCCTTGATAATTTAAGAGTGATCAATGGATCCATGAACTTTATATCAACATCATCAAGGGGTTTATTTATTTTTCTTTATTCACAAAATAGAGAGTTATTCTTTGGTAGATTTTGAGAAACTGGGGCCTGAAATTTTGTTGAATTCCAAAGTGACTTATCATTGCAGATTCGACATCAGCGTTGTGGATTCAATGTTGGGCAAGACAATTTTGAGGTGAAAACGGTGGTGGAAAAGACACATCAGGGTTTATTCAATTCGGGTGTGGATTCGTCAAGTAATTGAGGGTACATGTGCAATTCCGTTTTGTCTTCTTAGTGGATTGTTTTGTGATTTTGACCTATGTTTTTTTTTTTTTAAATATTTTTTTAATCACAATTGGAGGTGTTGAATTGTGATTTTTTCACGTTAAATCGGTGTATTAATTTGTCTTTAATTGTTTGATTATAATTGTATTCATTGTTTAAAATTAAAACATAATCATAAATTAATATTTTGGGGATTTTAGGTTTTTTAAATTTGATACTTTCGTTAATGTTCACACTGTTAAAAATAATTTTTGGTGTATATTCACAATATTAAATATGAATTATTAATGTTCATAATGAATATTGGTATGGACGTTCCTAATATTAATGTGTGAATAATAACTATTCGATAAAGTAATCCCATGTTTTCGGGAATTAAGCGTGTAGTAGTTTTGAGGGATTATTTTATGGGATTAATAGTCCAATATTTGGTTCAATTTTTTTACTCCGAATTAATAGTCCTTTCGGACTATTAGTACCTTATATGAGGGATTATTATATCCTAGGGGGAGCGGTGAGATTATTTCTATGGAATTGGTATTCCATGCGACTAATGTGTGAAATGTCCATTTTACCCTCATTCTATTACTTAATGAACAATTAAAAAAGGGTAAAATAATCTTTTGAACATTTATAAATTATTTTTTTTAGTGTTGTTAATTTAAAATTATATCTTAAATAAAAAATAAAAAATATAAATTATAAATTATAAATTATAAATATAAATTAAATTTAATTAAAATAATAAATTAAAAATTATGGCCTTATAATTTTTTTAGTGTTGTTAAAAATTAAATTTATATATTAAATAAAATTATTTTTTAGTATTGTTAATTTAAAATTACATATTAAATAAAAAATATAAATTATAAATTTAATTTAATTGAAAATAATAAATTAAAAATTATGGCCTTATAAAATTTTTAGTGTTGTTAAATTATAAATTATAAATTACAAATTTAAAATTATATATTAAATAAAAATTATTAATTACAAGGGTAAAATAGTCTTTTAAAAATTTATCATTATTTAGTTCGTTCAACCAAATATCGATTTTGTAGCGACCCTAATTTTCTTAAGTCATCACTTATTATTTTTATTATTTTATTTTATTTTTGGCTTTATTAATTGTGTGATTTACATGAAAATTTAATGTGTTGTTTAGTTAATGTGATATTTAATGAATTTAATGTTGTAATTAATAAATTTAACGTGTTATTTAATTAATTAAGATATTTATATATTTATTTTTTTTAAAATAAAAAAAGAAAGGTGTTATATATATATATATTTAATCTTATATTTACATATATTATAATTATGTGTATTACATAATATAATATATTTTAATAGATTATTTGGGTTAGAATAGGATTAGGTTATATAATAATATAATAAGTGGTTAGGATTTTCAACAAAAGAAAAGAATAAGGAATCAGAGGAGCAGCCGTGAGAGAGAGCCGAGAGAGAGAGAGAGAGAGAGAGAGAGAGATCAAAATAGAGAGTGTTGTGCTGTGTGCCGTGAAAAGAGAAGGATGATTAGGGTTAGGATTTTATTTTGGTGGCTTTATTAATTTTTTAAAGATTTTTTTGATTTTTAAAATAATATTGTGAGTACAAAACTCACTTTCCTTTATTTATGTTTAATTCGATGTTTTATTTATTCATTTATTTTTATTTGTTTGATGTTAGTTTGATTTTGTTTTAATTATTTTGATTAGTTGTGGATATAAGATTTAGGGTTTATAGATGATAGATTGATTTTAATTATTTTGACTAGTAGTGTATGTAAAGTTTAGGGTTCTTAGATAAGTGATTGATTTTAATTACTTTGATTAGCTGTGTAGATAAAATTTAGGGTCTTTAGATGATTAATTAATTTTAATTATTTTTATTAGTTGGGTATGTAAGATTTAGGATTTTTAGATGATTGATTGATTTTAATTATTTGGATTAGTTGTATATGTAAAGTTTAGGATTTTTAGATGATTGATTGATTTCAATTATTTTAATTAGTTGTGTAGGCAAGGTTTATGATTTTTTTTTATGTATTTATTTTATGGTTTTAATCACACTCATAATTATATGAAATTGGAATAAACTTAGAATCCATAGATATTGGTTAGATGATGGATTGATTTGTTGTTGGTATTTATTTATTTGATGTTGGTTTGATTTTGTATTTGCATGTAGATGATGGATTGATTTCATTATTTGGTTAGATGTATATGTAATGTTTATGGCTTTTATATGTATTTATATTATGGTTATAATCACACTCCCGAATATATGAAATTAAAATTAATTACGAACTTGTAGATAAATTCTTTATACTCCACCATGACTCCATGGATTGTTGTTTTATTTGAGTGATGGTGAGAAAGAGTGTATAAAAAAAAAGAGACGATTATGAGATTTATTTGAATGCCTTAGGCTCGGCATTGTTATGTTTATTCTCATGTGTGAGATGTTGTGTATATATATATTGTTGTCTCGTTCTCATGAGTAGACGAGTGCTTTGATTTGCGCGCGTACGTATATGCTAACCATCCGGGGAGTGTGAGTCAAACTCGGGACGATATCCCTGTGCAAGTTTGGCTTCGGAGCGGTGTTAGATATACGGGAGGCACATGGGATATATGTGTAGGCCGGAAGGGGAGGGCCGAAGTGATGGAGTTAAGGAACAAAGAATTTAATTATGAATTTATTAGTATAGTGTGAATGGTACTGATATGTACATGATAAAAAAATAGTAAACAATCTTGATAAATTATGAAATTTGAGCAGAAGCATGTATACGTGATTCTAGACAACTTTTGTGTTTTATCTTTTTATTAAAAAGATCGATTAGAACTTATAATCGGATGATTTTGATTATTGTTGGTTTGATTCATTTTAGCAAGGCAGATTTTAGAGGCTGTTTTAACCTACAAAACGAGCTCATTTTTATTGATTTCATGTAAGTTAAAGTAAAACATTATTCTGCACACTTTTCATGTTTTGAACTTTTTCGAAAAAAATCATCTTAGGGCAGTTTTTGTTCATTTTTAATTTCAGATTTTTCGATTGAATTTCGTCTAGATTTTTAAATCAAGTTTTTCTCTTAACTTGTTCAGTTTCTGTTAAATTCGTTCACTCAATCTTTTAGGAAATTTGATTCTGTACAACTTTTGTTTTTTGAGTTTTGGTCAATTCAAATTATTTAAGAAGGAAACGGTGCATTTTTATACGTATTCAGCAAGTTACTTATGATTAATTTATACTAACATTATTTTTTTGCAGGATGGTGGGTCTTACTAACTTTTTATGCAGAGCTGACCTACCATAGTTCTATTTCTATTTTGTTTATGTTATAATAAATTTATATTTCGTTGTGTACGGACAAGAAACTAAATGCCACTGTATCTCGGGAAACTACCTATTAGTCTCGATGCGGTTGGAACTACTTGTCTTGTCCCGTGATAAAAATTAAATGTACTTTTTGTCTGTGTCTGGTGGACACGTGGGTGTTAAATATTGTACTCATACCAGTATACCCGTATACTTACTCGTTTTGTCTCTTAGCAACTCGGGTGTGTTCTGTTTGAGCACAGCCGAGTTTCATTTGCAGGATTAGTTGAGGCTATAGTAGTGACAAGAAATAACTATGATCGTAGGACATGTCGTTTGGACTTCTTTTGTTTTTCTTGAGCTTAGGGTTGTTAGTAGTTTATGTATTTTTATGTTCTTTTATGATTTTAGTATTGGAATAATTTAGAAGGGTTTGTAACCGTACATTATTTAAGTTATTTTGACTTTGTATTGTTACTTTAATGTTTGGAGGTATTGGTTAGTTATGGAATTATGGTGAATGGTTTAGTTGGTGTTTAGTTTTTTTTGTTTCACCTCTAGGATTTGGTTGATGGAATATTGATTGGGGTTTGGTCCTAGTTTAATATTTAATTGTCCAAATTTTGGGGCGTGACAGTTTGGTATCAAAGCTCTAGGTTACCCTAGGCTAGTGAGAGTTTAGGTGATCCTCAGATTGTGGAAATATGGGTTAGCTGGTTTAGTTTGGTGGTTAAGTTTATTCTAAGTTGTTTTGAA
Source organism: Camellia lanceoleosa (assembly GCA_025200525.1). NCBI lineage: Eukaryota > Viridiplantae > Streptophyta > Magnoliopsida > Ericales > Theaceae > Camellia > Camellia lanceoleosa. Next base: position 157,461,460 of record CM045761.1, read on the forward strand.
TGAATTCTTTTTATGTGTTTAACTTGAAAGTGATAGCTGGAAGGTATCTTTAGCCTTTTTCCAAAACCCATTAGGGTACTTTTTGATATTGATGTCTTTCATTCTTTTATATCTAGGCAGTTTGTAGAAAGAGAACATATTGTAACTACCTCTTTGTCTGGACCTATTCGTGTTGAGTCCCCTTTAGGAGGGGCAGTTACTCTTTATGAGATGTGTAAAGATTTTGAGATTGATTTTGCGGGTAGAGTCTTGCATGCAGACCTAATTGTGTTAGGGTTTGAAGGGTTCACAATTATTTTGGGTATGGATTGGCTGCGAAAATACTTTGTAACTTTAGATTGTGCTGGAAGGACTGTAAATATAAATATTCCCGGTATGCCACAGCTTACCCACACTTCTAGCGATGGAGAAGAGTCGGTGATGACGAGTTTTCTGTGCTCAGTAGAAATTCCTAAGCAGGATATTAGTGAGATAGATGTGGTGCGTGAGTTTGAAGATGTATTTCAGGTGATACCTGGACCTCCTCCTCGACGGGTAGTAGAATTTCGCATTGACCTAGTGTCAGGAACTGCACCAATTTCTAAGGTGGCATATAGAATGACACCTAAAGAGCTTGTGGAGATGAAGAAGCAGTTGGAAGAGATGCTTCAGAATGGGTTCATTCGTTCAAGTAACTCTCCATGGGAAGCACCTGCGATCTTTATCTGCAAGAAAGATGGCACTCTCCGTATGTGCATAGATTACAGAGAGCTAAACAAGGTGACTATCAAGAACAAGTATCCACTACCTAGAATTGATGATTTGTTTGATCAGTTGAAGGAGGCAGCCATTTTCTCTCAGTTTGATCTCAGAACGGGTTACCATCAGATAGGTGTGTTAGAGGAAAGCATACCGCTTACTGCTTTTCGGACCCGGTATGGGTTGTATGAATTTCCTGTAATGCCTTTTGGTTTGACCAATGCTCCTACCTATTTCATGGACTTGATGAACAGAATTTTTCAACCGTATCTAGATAAGTTTGTGATTATCTTTATAGATGATATCCTGGTGTATTCTAAGAATGAGGAGGAACACAGAGAACACTTGAAAGTCGTGTTGCAAACTTTGAGGGAGCAACAGTTATACGCTAAGTTCAGTAAGTGTCACTTTTGGGAGAAAGAAGTTCGATTTTTGGGACATGTTGTGTCCAATCAAGGGATAGCGGTAGATCCTGAAAAAGTTGTTGCGGTCAAAGAATGGAAGCAGCCCACGAACCTGTAGACACCCCATTTTTGACCGCCCTCAAGACTTTGGCATTACTGATGGTTTGCTCGGTGTTGAGAGATGTGCAGGGCACAGGTTCAATTCCTTCGACAAGGAGAGAGGCAAACCCTTCAAAACACTTTGTCTAGGGGTTTGGAGTTGAAGAAAAGAGGAAAGGAGAGGAGAAAACTGGTTTGGGAGAAGTTCGGCATAGATCCGGGTAGAAGGGAATCGAGCAGCCCTCGCTAAATCGGGCTTATTCAATTCAATACTTGGAGTTAAGCTATGAGACCACCATCATTGGAAAGAAGACTTCCGGGGCTTCACTTTTCACTCAAGAATCTCCTAGAGCCAAGTCCGGGTGGAGGAGATATGATTGGTTGAAGCTGGGCATCATCCCAGTTGGATCGAGTCTGCGCGACTTCACGGAAAAAAGCATAACTTTTTGCATAGAAGGAATTTTGATGCAAGGTTTGCGCCATTGGAAAGCTAACTTCCGGGGCTTCGATTTGCATACCCACCGGCCATGTTTTGACCAAGGAATCATCCATCGGCACTCTATTTAGCCGACCGGCAGAAAAGAGTGCCGACCGGCACTTTATTTTGGCCGATGATCACACCTTCTGGCCGACCTGAACTCTTTGAACCCCCCAAGCATAGTGCACACCATGTGTGCCAGCTGGGATGCTCAGAACAGACCCACGTGCATCCATGTGCCTATTTTGCACCATTTTGCACCTTTTGGCCCTTATTTTGCACCCTTTGCTCATGGCTTCTTGAGGAAGCCTTGACCCTTTGTCTTGGCTTCCTCAAGAAGCCTACCGGTATCAAGCTTCTCCAACAAGCTTTGCACCCTTTGACCCTTTGAAACTTGCCTTAGAAGCTTGGTTCTTGGCCTATATAAGAGAGCCTTCTCTCCCATTGCAAAGGGTTGGAGGTTTGAACAAAAACCAGCGAGATATATATATATCTGATATATACATATATATCCTACCCCCTCTCTCCATATCTCTCCCATTCAACCTCCAAAGCCCATTGTTCTTGAGCCATTCCATCACCACCACCTAGCACCACCACTACCACTCCATTTCCAACGACTTGGGGCTGTTTTGCAGAGGTTGGGAGCACCTAAACTTGGTCTAAAACCTGCTGGTTTGCCGGTCTTCAAGGGTAAGTCTTCATCTTCCCCTTTCTAGCTTTTTCTTGCTTCACATCTAAGCCCTAGTTGCAAGCACTTTTGGGCTCCGACCCAAACTTCAAATAGTCTTATTTTGGGGTCCTCTTCATGTTTGATTGTGGACCCCTTGCTGATTGGCTGCATCTAGCACCTATCTCAATATCCTCTTGTATGCCATGTTTCTTGCATAGAATATTTGGCTTGTGTATGATCTGTTTCAGAGCATTATGTAAGCTAAGAATAGGCTTATTTTGAGCCCTTCTTCAACATTGTTGAAGGGCTCAACATTGTTTGGATAATCCTTATGCTACTTGCTTTGAAATCCATGTGATTTACCGTAATTTTGCATACTTTATTAGCCTATCTTGCTTCTGTTTTTGTGGCTGGTCATAAACTGAAAATGTGCTTGCTTTTCCATGTATAAGATCTGTTTTTGGTTGTTTAGGCCATCCATGACATGCCTTATATAGTCACTTTGCATTTTGGCTTGCTAGCCTTGGGGTGTGTGAGTCTTTAGCATGTTTAGCTTGCCTTGATCTCATGACGTGACATCATTTTAGATCACATTTCAGTCCCTAAATCATGCTCACATGTTTGTGCTTGCCATCCCTTTCATGTTTCAAAGGTGTGCCCTTTTATGCCTAGGAATAGGCCTTATGCATGCTTGTGTTTTTGGAGCATTTTGGGGCTGTCATTAGGGGGGATTTGAGTGTATTTTCACATGCTGAAAAATCTGTTTTTGGTTGCTTGATATGTGCCATGATTGGTCTTGGTAGTGGTGGAAGGGTGCTCCCTTGTTTATGCCTTGGTTTTAGGCCCATTGGTTTGCATGCTTGCACAAGTTTTGGTCACCATTTTGGGCATGTTTGGGCATTGTATTAGGCTTGTTGGGGGCGGCCTAATCTAGTTTAAGTCCATTCCTCCATGTGTTGTAGCATGCTTACTTTGTATGTTGTCACATACTTGGTCCGTTGCATGATGTTGCATGCTATACATTGTTCTCAACATGTTGCTCTTTGCATGTTTGATATATTTGCATACTTGTTACATGCCTTGCATGTTTCCTTGTCTCGGTTACATGCCTAACATACAATGTTTACTTACATTACCATGTTGCATACCTAGCTTCACATGCTTAGGATTGCCTTGCATGAGCATGCATACATAGCCTCTTGAAGTGAGTGTGATAGAGGTTAAGTCCCCATTCATTGGATCATTTGCATTGCATTTCATTTGAAATTAAAGTTGCATACTTGGTTCTTTGGGCCATCATGCATGGAAATGCGTGATTGGTGGCAGAATCGAGTACATGCCCTTTGAGTCACAAACATGATAAGGGACTTGTTTGGTGCATACATATGCCTAAAACCCATGCCATACCTTTCTTGTCTGTTGTTTCTTTGTCAAAAGCTGTCTCCTTGAGGAATTTAGTGCCGGCCGGCACTCTATAGTGCCGATCGGCAATCTTTTGTGCCGATAAGCTCATCGAAGCCGGTGGTAAATCTAAGCGACGGTAGCCACTCACTCTAGCCGTGATGTCTTGCAATGCATTTAGAAGGTGTCTGGAACTTTGGTAATTTTGGAGGACAGGCGGTAAAAGCAGAAACCTTGATGGCATGGTGCGGACTTTCGGGCGAGTCGGATCGAGCATGCGTGCATCCCTCTTCCGAGGCCTTTTATTGCTTTCAGTAGTTTAATTAATTTGTTAATTAATTAAGTGTAATAATTAATTAGCTAGGATAGTTGATTTATTATTTGGGAATTGTATATTATTCTTTTGGTCCCTCAGGTGTGAGGGCATATACATAATAAGTGTGGGTGAGTGGCATGTATGTCTTCCAACCCCATTTCTTTCTCCCTTTTATTTACACCTTAGAATGGTAGATTAGGGCATATTTAATTCAGCATATCTTATGCAATACATGCGTGCATCCATGCATTTGTTGACATGCATCGGGTTGGCACATCATACAAAGCGCATCGTACTTTCAATTCCAAATTGAATACGTGTTATTTGTAGCATTCCATATGCCATGTTTAGGATAGCCGAGCCTGCCTAGGTTACATCTTTGCATGTGTTGCATTAGACATTTCGATGCTTAGGTCCATGCATGGATTTCTAATAAGCTTGTTTTGGCTCGAGTACTAGGTGAGCTTTAGGTTTAGCATATCACATGTGTGTAAATGTTGCCATAATAGCATGACTACTATGAGGCTAAGTGCTTATGTGATATAAGCGCATGAATGCTGTGGGTGGAGGTTAAATTACCTAAATTGGGACAACACATTAAAGCTGTGAGTTTTAAAGCCCACTAGATAGTGGCAAAATCGTCTTTTCTAAAAGCCGCTTAAGAGTGGCAAAACACGCATTTTAGCCTACTTGCGAATAGCAAATCATTTTCAAAACAAACATGTGGTGTTTTGTTCCAACTTAAGCGATTTGGTCTATACTTGTTTCTTTGTCGCATAACATAGTAATTCTAGGCTAATATAGGAATAAGAACATGTAATGTTTTCAAAATCGGATATCACGGTTAGTAGAGGCGGTCTTGGACCGGGCGAAAGTGCTCATAGTGACCTTCCCGATCGTACCCAAGCTCGAGCCAAGACCACTTTGGTGATGACGGACACGTGGCCTTCGGCACCGAGAGTCAGGGTTTCCTAGATTTCCCATTTTAAAAAATATTTAGGTGGCGACTCTGTAATCTGGCAAAGCAGTCCATGTTTGGCACTACTTTTCAAAAAAAAATCTGTTTTCTCAAACGATTTGCCGGATTTGGACTCTTTGGTTCAGATTTAGAACCGCGACACAAAAGTCGAGTCCGAATCAGAGTGAAGCCCGCAGCGTACAGTTCTGGCGACTTCTTGGGATTTTAGAAGCTTGACTCGAACTTCGTGATATCTGTTTTGACTACACTTATGTGTTTCTTTGCATTGCATGTGCATTGGTGCGCCTAGGACCGTGTTGGCCATCTGCTATTCTGGCGGTTTCTTTGGAGGCTTGTCTTGTCAAGGCATGTCCATAAAGTGACGGTTCTTGAACTCTGCCAAGATGGGAACACAAACCCGGTTTCTGGGGCACCCTGACCATTCGACCTAGTGCATATCGAAATCCATAGTGACCATTCCAAACTAGGACGGGTTGCTTACCCGATATAGGTTGTTTGAAACATTGCGTCGTAGTGAAACCCTAGCTCGACAAAATAGGGCGAAACCCTACCCCAACATAGGGGTGTTTTGGCTCTTTCTACTTGCTATGTGCTTTTAGAGTGTATCTCTCTGAGAATGCATATACCGGTTGCAGATGCAGGTATCCGACTGCGGGCACGATATTAGTATTTTGAGAATCGGTCATATCTGCGGGTGTCGATTGATTTGGGCGATGATTTGAGAACGATGATCGATAATAGAATCTGATCGTTCGGCTCTGCCGTATCTGTTTTGGTGAAGTTGAATTTGAGATCTTTGTCTGTTTTCCCTTTTGCTAGGTAGTCTTGGAACCATAGCCCGAAGGCTCCACTATCGCCGGGTACTTTGGATTTGTCTTGATAGACTTTGTCGGTCGGCGACTTCGGTTCAAGAGAATCGAGGGCGAGAGCTAGTCAAGCATAGACCACCGATTACCATGACTACTAGATCGGTGATTTTTGAGCGATCGAGTTGAGATTTCGAGCTTCTGGCGAGCACAAATATACCGGTTGCTCAGTTAGATCAGGACAATATGCCGAGTCTGGAAGAGATGGTGCGCCAACTCCAGGATAGTATGAAAGCCATGCAGCAAGACGCTGTTCATCAAACAGAATTCGCCAAGCAACAAGCTGTGGTTATAGCCCATGAGCGAGAGACAATTGCTAGGCTAGAGCAGCAAACCGGAACATCTGCTTCACAACAAGTTCCTCCCCCAGCAGGAGCTCCAGCACCTGGGGAGGCACCCAATGTCCAGGAAGATACGGACATTCCGATAGGGCCGGACCCCACAGCATTGAAAGTGAGCAAGCTTGAGAAATTGTTCAAAAAGTCTCAGGGGACCCACTCTATTCCTGATATAGAGGGTGGATATACCGACTCAATGGTGACATTACCAGATCAATTCAAGATGCCACATATCGATCGATTCGATGGCTCTGGAGACCCCATGGTGCACCTCCACCTGTTTTCTGATATTCTGAGACCAATGGGTTTGACCACAGCCCAGAAATTGTCACTATTCGAACCCATGCAGGATAGCCGCAATCTGGTATCTGGTGAGAATTTCGTGAAAGCAGAATTGGGAAGAGATGGCCGAGGCCTTGGTGATCAATACTCCTACAATACAGATTGAGGTCACCACTCGTGATCTTGAAGCCACCCGCCAAGGGCCAAATGAGGGTTTCTCGAGTCGTGGCGAGATGGAGAGCAAAGGCCTCAATGATGACTACAAAACCTTCCGACAAAGATCGGATCGGGATGATCATTGAATCTGCATGGCAAGTTCTTTGCAAAAGATGGTCATTCTACCTCTGTTTACCTTTCGGCCCTTCATGAAATGGGGGTTCAAATCGAGGATGCCATCAAACAAGGGATCTTTGCGAAGATAATGAGCTTTTGAAGAGGAATGTTGCTCGCGGTCCCAATGCTACTCTTGATGGTAGCAATTGCGAAATGCTTTCAGTAGGCACTATCACCACCCCTCAATGGCCAAAACCAACCACTTCAACTCGACCCCAAGCAGAAAATTCCATCCTCTTTACATGAGTCTCTCTCAAGCTTTGAAAAAGCTGCGAGAAGAAGGGCACCTAGAACTCCTAGAACCCCAACCCCTTCCAAACCCACTCCCAGCCAGACATAACCCTTCCAAGTACTGTATGTACCATCAGCAGCGCGGTCATGGCACCGACCGTTGCTACCGTCTTCGTCATGAGATCCAAAATCTCATTGACAACCAAACGATAGCTCCACCTTCAGACCCCAATGACCAAATACCTTATCCACATCTCAATCTAATCCACACACTGGCCGTCCCTTACGACCCCAGCGTATATATCACCCCAGCCCATTTGCCCAAACCGAAGGTGTTTATCCCGGAAAGCATCAACTTATGCATGATGGGTGCATCTGAACCCCAATCATCTCAAACCCATGAACCCACTACTTCGGTGATGAGGATGATCGAAGATCTTGAGAAGCGTGGCGAATCGGCCTTTGGAGTTTTGGCTCCGTCATCAACCACATCACATACTAGGGAGTTCATGTCAAAAGGCTCCTTAACCTTGGGGCCGTGCATTGGAAGAAGGCCAATCCCTTAGCAAAGTGGAGGCCAGTGAGAAGAACAAGCTAGGGGCAAGCATTAGTCCCCATGAACATCTTCAGTGGGATATCGAGGCTTTGAAAGCTGAAGGACTGAACAAAGAGCAAGTCCTTGCGGTTGTTGTAGAAACTGTGGATGACACTTTCGCCACTCAAGTCGGGGGCAGTTTAAATCAAGGGGCAAGCCGGGAGAAACGCCTTTGTACCAGGAATATTCCATTCAACTCTAGTCCCGTTCTCGGAAGAGACCAGCAAACCCAGTCAGCACCTATCAATCCCTTTGCCGGTGCATCCAGCAAAAAGCCACAAACCTCAAAATACCCACCTCGAGGCCAGAGGGTGTTCGCACCACTGTACATGTCTCTATCAGCGGCCTTGAGGGTCCTGATAAAAAAAAGGGTACCTGAAGCCCCTGGAGCCACGGCCCCTACCAGAAAAACTCCCTCCTACCCATAATCCGGCCAAGTATTGTGCCTTCCATCAACAAGTTGGCCACATCACTGATAATTGTTTCCGTCTTCGCCACGAAATACAAGATCTGATTGACAATAAGGTCATCGTCGCACCAACTCAGCAAAGTCTACTCCAATTTTGATCAATGAACTTGTGGGGATATGTGATGTGATTAGGAGGTGAACCACTGCGGGCGGCGTTGATTTACGAGATGTGATGGGCGGCATGCCTTGTTTTGAGCAATGTACAAATGATGTTAATTTTGCTTTCGACTTGGGTATTGGGTCGATTTTGTTGTGTTGCTTGAGTCTGTCCCTTATTTTAAGTCGATCTTTTTATTTGGTCTGTCTTGTTGTATCGAGTCGATCTGTTTTGTTGAAATCGAGTGATTCCGGTGTTACCTCGAGCATCACCATTTTGTTTAATGTTTGTCTTTTCGTTTCTTTTGAGTCATTTACGCCTTGGAGCCGATTACACGGAAGATCTGAATGAAACAACAGTTTTTTTTACGCTCTCGTGTTTGCTTCTGCCGTGTGCCAGTTGTACCAGAAATTCCAAGTGAGATGGCAGTATTTGACTAAAAGCTATGTCTTCTCTTGTGCCTTGAAGTCATCATAATGACCTAAGTTTTTCAAAACTTTTTTGAACACTGCGGTGAAAACAAAAAGGGAGGAATTCCTCGGGATTTGCAAAACTTTGATCATATGAGAGAAAGAGAGGCGTGCTAAGCCCTTAATGAATGAAATCATGCTTGTTAATGTGAGTACTGAGAAGGACCCTGGCTTGATCCAGACTGGTTTCACACTATCTTCAGCGCGAGCGATTTGTCGCTTTCTTAAAAATTTTCAAAAACAAAATGTTTTGCGCGGTCCTGCAAAGACATGTGTGGAATCGCTCTTGAGATTGTGCAGCTTAGGATCACTCTCAGCCTCGAGACTCGACCCCCCTTGGCTTTCGAACCTTGAACTGGCATTCAGAATGTTCAGCACGGCCACAATGCAAGGCCTGTGTGGCCAGATTTGAAGCAACCCTTGAACAAGAGGCACCAAAGTCAGATCAAGAAGGTCAGGCCTCATCAGAAGAAGCTTGCAAAGCTTGAACAGAAGCACCCCTCGAACTAGGGGCAAAAATGTCCGATATGCTCGAAGAGCCGAAGATGGACCCTTCTGCGAATCAATCTGTTGATCATTTTCGGGATTGAGATGACAGGATCTCAAAACCATTTGGCATGGACTGTTACACTTTTACCCTTTGAGAGGCTCATTTGGGCGAAAACCCGAAGGCGACCAGGGCAAAAGTTAGAGCACAAAAATGCAAAAAGAAAAATGCAAAAAGAACAAGAAAAGAAAAAAAGGAAAAGATACAAAAAATTCAAAAAGAAAAAGAAAAAAGAAAAGATGAAAAGAAGAAAAGAAAAGTATTGAAAAGAAAAGAAAAACAAAGCTCAAGGTCGAAAACACGCAATAGGCGCCTTGGCAAAAATTAGAGCATAAAAAGGAGAGGTTAAATACCCGAGTGTACCTTAACCCCGAACTACGTAAGGCTTGATTCCCATGTTTGGGATACGTAGGCAACTTCATTCTGAAGTCCAGCCATAAAACAATTCAAAATCGATTGTGTCCATGCGATGGTTCTGGCCATCTTTGTCTTCTCTGTATCTGAGAGTCTGGTTGTGTTCATCGCTCCAAGGACTGACTACAATGTGCTGCGGCATCATCCAAACAAGGGGCAACTTTCCGTTGCCATTCAATGCGCCGCGGTGCCGTTCAAACAAGGGGCAACTTTTCGTTGCCATGCAGCTCTCTCCAAGCAAGGGGTAGTTTTCCTCCAGATTCGAGGTTGTGCATCTCAAGAGTGGGTTCTATGCTCGTTGAGCAAGTGGCCGTTTGCAAAAATAGTTTTTGAGAATTTTTACTGAGGTTGACTAATTTTCTCAAAAATTGTTCCATCTTTTCCAAAATTGGACCATTTCTTGGACCCGAAAAAGGAAAATTTTCAGTGCTCGTAGCTTGACTTACATGATTTCAAATCAAAAATTGAACAAGCATGTTAATCTAACTCTCATTTTGGTCAAATTTTTTTAGAAAGCCAAAAACAAAAAATGGTCAAAGTGATGAACTAGGGGCACAATTGGGTCAGGAGTTCTGTCTTTTCCCCTTTGTCAACATACTTGCCAGAAAGGGCACTCTACCTGCCAGAAAAGGGCACAACTGAAGCAAACCGCAAATGGGCTGAAAGCTCTCTCACATCCTCCAAGCAACGAGGTATCAAGCCAAGTGCGAAGCACGAACTAGAATGGGCCAAGATATTCCACTCTATCATCTGGACAGATCTTATCACGTCCAAACTCCCCAGCAAAGCATCATCAATCGATATTAGCTGCAGATTTGCTACACACCCAGATGTAGCGCAACCCCTTTGTGGGAGGAATTCACTAGCTGTGAGCAGAAGAAGAAGAATCTAGCAGAATGTTAGGGGCGAGAGCCCACAACTTGCTGTTTATCCATCAACCATCCACAGGGAGGATGAAAAATGAGAGATTAAAGAATAGAGAGGTGTAAGACGAGAGAGAAAAGTGAGGAGTAGGGTTTTGAGAGAAAAACAGAGCTTGAGGGCCGAGTGATGTGAGAATCACAAATCAGAAAGGGTGGGAAACATACCCGGAGGAACTGGCTCCTCGAGATCTGAGGTCTTTTGTTTTTGTAAACACGTCTGTGCGTCGTGTCTTTTGTTTTGTGTTTTCTTTCGAGTCTTGCTTTGAGTCGTTCCGAGCGTGTCTCGATGTGTTTAGGTTGTTTACCTCTTGTTTTTCGTTGTTGAGTCTTCCTCGCTGTGTTCAGTCGTAGGCTCAATACCCGGTTAAGAACTCATTTCTTAATTTCAAAAAAAATCATCTTGTGCTCAGAGTGTTGTGCCATTCTCCACATTTGCGCAAAACAATATTTGTTCTTTCATAAAACTGCAGGGTCCACCCCCGATAAGTGTGAATAGTAAAACCAGGACCTATCTGAAGCTATATAGGTTAGGATCGCAAAAAAAAGAAGAGGAAAATTGAAGCATCTTTGTGTGTTTACTTGACAAATTCGTGATTGTATTAGGATGTACTTCTTGAGTCTTGTCAATGTTACACAAGTATGAGTGCGCCTCTACCTCAAGTGTAAGCTTCTTTGCAAGTCGAACGGCAATTAAAAGCGGCAGATGTGATCTCTTGCCAATATGAGCAGGGTGTACCCTTTTAAATGAGTGTGTTGCAAAAACCCTCACGAGAGGTAAATCGGAGACACCAGTACATATTTGATGCTCCTCTATTGCATAGAATATGAACTTTCATATATACTATTGTTGCATGTGTGCGCATCGTTATGATTCATGCATAAAATATGCTTGCTTTCAAATTGCATGGAAAATACCCCCATACTTGCATAGAAGATGCATTTCATCGCACTTTCTTGTGCATTTTATCTCACTCATTTGTTTAGCGTGTCGCCTTTATTTAGTGCATTTCAAATCACTTTCATTGTTTAGCGTGTCGCCTTTATTTAGTGCATTTCAAATCACTCATTTGTTTAGCGTGTCGCCTTGTCTAGTGCATTTCAAATCACTTTCATTTGTTTAGCGTGTCGCACTATTTTGTGCATTTCAAAACACTCATGTTGTTTAGCGTGTCGCCTTTGTCTAGTGCATTTCAAAACACTTCATATTGTTTAGCGTGTCGCACTATTTTGTGCATTTCAAAACACTTTCATATTGTTTAGCGTGTCGCCTTTATCTAGTGCATTTCAAAACACTCATATTTGTTTAGCGTGTCACTATTTTGTGCATTTCAAAACACTCACGCTGTTTAGCGTGTCGCCTTGTCTAGTGCATTTCAAACACTTTCATATTTGTTTAGCGTGTCGCCTTTATCTAGTGCATTTCAAAACACTCGCGCTGTTTAGCGTATCGCACTGTCTTGTGCATTTCAAATCATTCGCGCTGTTTAGCGTATCACACTGTTTAGTGCATTTCAAATCAAATCGCGCTATTTTGCGCATCGCACTGTCTTGTGCATCACATCTCGTTCGCGCTATTTTGCGCATCTCATTGCATTTTGCATACCTTTCGATCGCGCTATTTTGCGCATCGCACTATCTTGTGCATTCCATTACACTCGCGTTGTCTAACGCATCGCGCTGTTTAGCGCATCGCACTGTCTTGTGCACTCGCGTTGTCTAACGCATCGCGCTATTTTGCGCATCGCACTATCTTGTGCATTCGCACTGTCTTGTGCACTCGCGTTGTCTAAACGCATCGCGCTATTTTGCGCATCGCACTACCTTGTGCGTTCGCACTATCTTGTGCACTCGCGTTGTTTAACGCATCGCGCTGTTTAGCGCATCGCACTATTTTGTGCATTGTATCATTCGCGCTATTTTGCGCACTTTACCTGGTTGCATTTTGCATGCATTCATTGTTCGCGTTATTTTGCGCATCGCGCTATCTTGTGCACCTTATCTGTATCGCACTGTCTTGTGCATTCACCCTGCTCATACTATTTTGTACACCTTTAGTATCGCACTATTTTGTGCATCTGTTTAGCACTGTTTTGTGCATTCACTCTGCATCGCACTGTTTTGTGCACCTTACCTGCATTTTGCATCCATTTTATCGCGCTATCTTGTGCGCTACACTTCACTCGCGCTATTTTGCGCCTTGCCTTTATTTTGTGCACTTTACTTGTCCAAACCGGCCGAAGCGTATAAGTCCAATTTTCAAAAGTCTTCTGCATGTCATTTGCATCCGCCTCAACTCTGTTGGTTTGATTCCTTGCAAAGGGATACGTGGGCGACTTCTTGGGCACAACCATTTATGCATCTATATTTTGTTTGTTTGTCCAAGTCTTGACCTTGTCAAAATGGGTCGTCTCGGGCTTTGACATTCACTCCGTCATTGTTATGACTTTCGAGTTCTGTCAAAGAGGGGCAATCAGACACCCCATTTTTGACCGCCCTCAAGACTTGGGCATTCTTGATGGTTTGCTCGGTGTTGAGAGATGTGCGAGAACACAGGTTCAATTCCTTCGACAAGGAGAGGCAAACCCTTCAAAACACTTTGTCTAGGGGTTTGGAGTTGAAGAAAAGAGGAAAGGAGAGAAAAGCTGGTTTGGGAGAAGTTCGGCATAGATCCGGGTAGAAGGGAATCGAGCAGCCCTCGCTAAATCGGGCTTATTCAATTCAATACTTGGAGTTAAGCTATGAGACCACCATCATTGGAAAGAAGACTTCCGGGGCTTCACTTTTCACTCAAGAATCTCCTAGAGCCAAGTCCGGGTGGAGGAGATATGATTGCTTGAAGCTGGGCATCATCCCAGTTGGATCGAGTCTGCGCGACTTCACGGAAAAAAGCATAACTTTTTTCATAGAAGGAATTTTGATGCAAGGTTTGCGCCATTGGAAAGCTAACTTCCGGGGCTTCGATTTGCATACCCACCGGCCATGTTTTGACCAAGGAATCATCCATCGGCACTCTATTTAGCCGACCGGCACTTTATTTTGGCCGATGATCACACCTTCTGGCCGACCTGAACTCTTTGAACCCCCCAAGCATAGTGCACACCATTGGGATGCCTGAACCAGACCCACGTGCATCCATGTGCCTATTTTGCACCATTTTGCACCTTTTGGCCCTTATTTTGCACCCTTTGCTCATGGCTTCTTGAGGAAGCCTTGACCCTTTTGTCTTGGCTTCCTCAAGAAGCCTACCAGCTGTCCAAGCTTCTCCAACAAGCTTTGCACCCTTTGAACCTTTGAAACTTGCCTTAGAAGCTTGGTTCTTGGCCTATATAAGAGAGCCTTCTCTCCCATTGCAAGGGGTTGGAGGTTTGAACAAAAAACCAGCAGATATATATGTATATCTGATATATACATATATATCCTACCCCCTCTCTCCATATCTCTCCCATTCAACCTCCAAAGCCCATTGTTCTTGAGCCATTCCATCACCACCACCTAGCACCACCACTACCACTCCATTTCCAACGACTTGGGGCTGTTTTGCAGAGGTTGGGAGCACCTAAACTTGGTCTAAAACCTGCTGGTTTGCCGGTCTTCAAGGGTAAGTCTTCATCTTCCCCTTTCTAGCTTTTTCTTGCTTCACATCTAAGCCCTAGTTGCAAGCACTTTTGGGCTCCGACCCAAACTTCAAATAGTCTTATTTTGGGGTCCTCTTCATATTTGATTGAGGACCCCTTGCTGTTTGGTGGCTGCATCTAGCACCTATCTCAATATCCTCTTGTATGCCATGTTTCTTGCATAGAATATTTGGCTTGTGTATGATCTGTTTCAGAGCATTATGTAAGCTAAGAATAGGCTTATTTTGAGCCCTTCTTCAACATTGTTGAAGGGCTCAACATTGTTTGGATAATCCTTATGCTACTTGCTTTGAAATCCATGTGATTTACGTAATTTTGCATGCTTTATTAGCCTATCTTGCTTCGCTTTTTGTGGCTGGTCATAAACTGAAAATGTGCTTGCTTTTCCATGTATAAGATCTGTTTTTGGTTGTTTAGGCCATCCATGACATGCCTTATATAGTCACTTTGCATTTTGGCTTGCTAGCCTTGGGGTGTGTGAGTCTTTAGCATGTTTAGCTTGCCTTGATCTCATGACGTGGCATCATTTTAGATCACATTTCAGTCCCTAAATCATGCTCACATGTTTGTGCTTGCCATCCCTTTCATGTTTCAAAGGTGTGCCCTTTTATGCCTAGGAATAGGCCTTATGCATGCTTGTGTTTTGGAGCATTTTGGGGCTGTCATTAGGGGATTTGAGTGTATTTTCACATGCTGAAAAATCTGTTTTTGGTTGCTTGATATGTGCCATGATTGGTCTTGGTAGTGGTGGAAGGGTGCTCCCTTGTTTATGCCTTGGTTTTAGGCCCATTGGTTTGCATGCTTGCACAAGTTTTGGTCACCATTTTGGGCATGTTTGGCCCTTTGTTTTAGGCTTGTTTGGGGCTGCCTAATCTAGTTTAAGTCCATTCCTCCATGTGTTGTAGCATGCTTACTTTGTATGTTGTCACACTTGGTCCCGTTGCATGATGTTGCATGCTATACATTGTTCTCAACATGTTGCTCTTTGCATGTTTGATATATTTGCATACTTGTTCCATGCCTTGCATGTTTGTTTGTCTCGGTTACATGCCTAACATACAATGTTTACTTACATTACCATGTTGCATACCTAGCTTCACATGCTTAGGATTGCCTTGCATGAGCATGCATACTTAGCCTCTTGAAGTGAGTGTGATAGAGGTTAAGTCCCCATTCATTGGATCATTTGCATTGCATTTCATTTGAAATTAAAGTTGCATACTTGGTTCTTTGGGCCATCATGCATGGAAATGCGTGATTGGTGGCGAGAATCGAGGTACATGCCCCTTTGAGTCACAAACATGATAAGGGACTTGTTTGGTGCATACATATGCCTAAAACCCATGCCATGCCTTCTTGTCTGTATTTCTTGTCCACAAACTGTCTCCTGCAGAATTTAGTGCCGACCAGGCACTCTATAGTGCCGATCGGCAATCTTTTGTGCCGATAAGCTCATCGAAGCCGGTGGTAAATCTAAGCGACGGTAGCCACTCACTCTAGCGGTGATGTACTGCAATGCATTTAGAAGGTGTCCTGGAACTTTGGTAATTTTTGGAGGGACAGGGCAGTAAAAACAGAGGCAATAGTGGCATGGTGCGGACTTTCCGGCGAGTCGGATCCGAGCATGCGTGCATCCCTCTTCCCGAGGCCTTTTATTGCTTTCAGTTGTTAATTAATTTGTTAATTAATTAAGGGTCTGTAATAATTAATTAGCTAGGATAGTTGATTTATTATTTGGGACTGTATATTATTCTTTTGGTCCCTCCGGTGTGAGGGCATATCTGTAATAAGTGTGGGTGAGTGGCAGGTATGTCTTCCAACCCCCATTTCTTTCTCCCTTTTATTTACCTGCTTAGAATGGTAGATTAGGGCATATTTAATTCAGCATATCTTATGCAATACATGCGGGCATCCATGCATTGGTTGGCATGCATCGGGTTCGCATCATACAAATCGCATCGTACTTTCAATTCCAAATTGAATACGTGTTATTTGTAGCATTCCATATGCCATGTTTAGGATAGCCGAGCACCTAGGTTACATCTTTGCATGTGTTGCATTAGACATTTCAGTATGCTTAGGTCCATGCATGGATTTCTAATAAGCTTCTGTTTTGGCTCGGAGTACTAGGTGAGCTTTCGTGCTTTAGCATATCACATGTGTGTAAATGTTGCCATAATAGCATGACTACTATGAGGCTAAGTGCTTATGTGATATAACTGCATGAATGCCTGTGGGTGGAGGTTAAATTACCTAAATTGGGACAACACATTAAAACTGTGAGTTTTAAAGCCCACTAGATAGTGGCAAAATCGTCTTTTCTAAAAGCCCGCTTAAGAGTGGCAAAACCTGCATTTTAGCCTACTTGCGAATAGCAAATCATTTTCAAAACAAACATGTGGTGTTTTGTTCCAACTTAGGCGATTTGGTCTATACTTGTTTGCTGTGCGCATAACATAGTAATTCTAGGCTAATAACCGGAATAAGAACATGTAATGTTTTCAAAATCGGATATCACGGTTAGTAGAGGCCGGTCTTCGGACCGGGCGAAAGGGGGTGCTCATAGCTGACCTTCCCCGATCGTACCCAAGCTCCCGAGCCAAGACCACTTTGGTGATAGCGGACCGCGTGGCCTCAAGACCGAGTCGTGGTTTCTAGATTTCCCATTTTAAAAATATTTAGGTGGCGACTCAGTGTCCGCAAAGCAGTCCATGTTTGGCACTACTTTTCAAAAAAAATCTGTTTTCTCAAACGATTTGCCGGATTTGGACTCTTTGGTTCAGATTTAGAACCGCGACACAAAAACCGAGTCCGAACTGTAGAGTGAAGCCCACGGCGCGTCTGATTTCTGGCGATTTTTAGAGAGCTTGACTCGTACTTGTGATATCCAGTTTTGACTACACTTTTGTGTTGTTTTGCATTGCATGTGCATTGGTGCGCCTAGGACACCGTGTTGGCCATCTGCTATTCTGGCGGTTTCTTTGGAGGCTTGTCTTGTCAAGGCATGTCCATAAGGTCGACCGGTTGCGCTCTGCCAAGATAGAACACAAACCCGGTTTTCTGGGCACCCTTTTTGACCATTCGACCTAGTGCATATCGAAATCCATAGTGACCATTCCAAACTAGGACAGGTTGCTTACCCGATATAGGTTGTTTGAAACCGCTGCGTGCGTAGTGAAACCCTAGCTCCTGACAAAATAGGACAGGGAAACCCTACCCCAACATAGGGGTGTTTTGGCTCTTTCTACTTGCTATGTGCTTTTAGAGTGTATCTCTACAGGAATGCATATACCAGTTTGCGGGTCTGGGTATCCGACCTGCGGGCACCAGTATTAGTATTTTGAGAATCAGTCATATCTGCGGGTATCAGATTCAGATTTGGGCGATGATTTGAGACGATGATCGATAATAGAATCTGATCGTTCAGCTCTGCCCGTATCTGTTTTGGTGAAGTTGAGCTGAGATGCTGTCTGTTTTCCCCTTTGCTAGGTAGTCTTGGAACCATAGCTTCAGAAGGCTCCACTATCGCCCGGGTACTTTGGATTTGTGCTGATAGACTTTGTCAGGTCAGAGACTCAGTTCAAGAGGAATCAGGGCCAGAGAAGGCTAGTCAAGCATAGACCACCAGTACAACAGCTACTAGATCAGTGATTTTTGAGCAGTCGAGTTGAGATTTCCGAGCTTACAGCAGGCACAAATATACCGGTTGCTCAGTTAGATCAGGACAATATGCCGAGTCTGGAAGAGATGGTGCGCCAACTCCAGGATAGTATGAAAGCCATGCAGCAAGACGCTGTTCATCAAACAGAATTCGCCAAGCAACAAGCTGTGGTTATAGCCCAACAGACAGAGACAATTGCTAGGCTAGAGCAGCAAACCGGAACATCTGCTTCACAACAAGTTCCTCCCCCAGCAGGAGCTCCAGCACCTGGGGAGGCACCCAATGTCCAGGAAGATACGGACATTCCGATAGGGCCGGACCCCACAGCATTGAAAGTGAGCAAGCTTGAGAAATTGTTCAAAAAGTCTCAGGGGACCCACTCTATTCCTGATATAGAGGGTGGATATACCGACTCAATGGTGACATTACCAGATCAATTCAAGATGCCACATATCGATCGATTCGATGGCTCTGGAGACCCCATGGTGCACCTCCACCTGTTTTCTGATATTCTGAGACCAATGGGTTTGACCACAGCCCAGAAATTGTCACTATTCGCCGAACCCATGCGGGATAGCCGCAACTGTATCTGAATTGGAGAATTCGTGAAGCAATTGGGAAGAGATGGCCGAGGCCTTCAAAGGATCAATACTCCTACAATACAGATTGAGGTCACCACTCGTGATCTTGAAGCCACCCGCCAAGGGCCAAATGAGGGTTTCTCGCACTGTGACGAGATGGAGAGCAAAGGCCTCAATGATGACTACAAAACCTTCCGACAAAGATCGGATCAGGATGATCATTCGAATCTGCATGGCAAGTTCTTTGCAAAAGATGGTCATTCTACCTCTGTTTACCTTTCCAAATTTCTTCATGAAATGGGGTTCAAATCGAGGATGCCATCAAACAAGGGATCTTTGCGAAGATAATGAGCTTTTGAAGAGGAATGTTGCTCGCAGTCCCAATGCTACTATCGATGGTAGCACAAATTGCGAAATGCTCAAGTAGGCACTATCACCACCCCTCAATGGCCAAAACCAACCACTTCAACTCAAATTTCAAGCGAAAAAATTCCATCCTCTTTACATGAGTCTCACTCAAGCTTTGAAAAGGCTGCTAGAAGAAGGGCACCTAGAACTCCTAGAACCCCAACCCCTTCCAAACCCACTCCCAGCCAGACATAACCCTTCCAATCATCAGTATGTACCATCGGTATTGTGATCATGGCACCGACCGTTGTTCTGGTCTTCGTCATATGAGATCCAAAATCTCATTGACAACCAAACGATAGCTCCACCTTCGCACCCCAATGACCAAATACCTTATCCACATCTCAATCTAATCCACACCGGCCGTCCCTTACGACCCCACAGATATATCACCCACCCATTTGCCCAAACCGAAGGTGTTTATCCCGGAAAGCATCAACTTATGCATGATGGGTGCATCTGAACCCCAATCATCTCAAACCCATGAACCCACTACTTCTGAGCTGATGAGGATGATCAAGATCTTGAGAACTGCGGGCGAATCTCGCTTTGGAGTTTTGGCTCCGTCATCAACCACATCACATACTAGGGAGTTCATGTCAAAAGGCTCCTTAACCTTGGGACGGGCTGCATTGGGAGAAGGCCAATCTCTTAGCAAAGTGGAGGCCAGTGATAAGAACAAGCTAGGGGCAAGCATTAGTCCCCATGAACATCTTCAGTGGGATATCGAGGCTTTGAAAGCTGAAGGACTGAACAAAGAGCAAGTCCTTGCGGTTGTTGTAGAAACTGTGGATGACACTTTCGCCACTCAAGTCGGGGGCAGTTTGAATCAAGGGGCAAGCCGGGAGAAACGCCTTTGTACCAGGAATATTCCATTCAACTCTAGTCCCGTTCTCGGAAGAGACCAGCAAACCCAGTCAGCACCTATCAATCCCTTTGCCGGTGCATCCAGCAAAAAGCCACAAACCTCAAAATACCCACCTCGAGGCCAGAGGGTGTTCGCACCACTGTACATGTCTCTATCAGCGGCCTTGAGGGTCCTCATAAAAAAAGGGTACCTGAAGCCCCTGGAGCCGCGGCCCCTACCAGAAAAACTCCCTCCTACCCATAATCCGGCCAAGTATTGTGCCTTCCATCAACAAGTTGGCCACATCACTGATAATTGTTTCCGTCTTCGCCACGAAATACAAGATCTGATTGACAATAAGGTCATCGTCGCACCAACTCAGCAAAGTCTATCGGCACCTGATCAATGAACTTGTGGGGGATATGTGATGTGATTAGGAGGTGAACCACCTGCGGGCGGCGTTCAGTTTACTTCAGATGTGATGGACGGCATGCACTGTTTTGAGCAATGTACAAATGATGTTAATTTTGCTTTCTGACTTGGGTATTGGGTCAGTTTTGTTGTGTTGCTTCGAGTCTGTCCCCTTATTTTAAGTCAGTCTTTTTATTTCAGGTCTGTCTTGTTGTATCGAGTCAGTCCTGTTTTGTTGAAGTCAGGTGATTCCGGGGGTGTTACCTCGAGCATCACCATTTTGTTTTGTGTTTGTCTTTTCAGTTTCTTTTGAGTCTGTTTCTGCCTTGGAGCCAGTTACACCAGAAGATCTGAATGAAACAACAGTTTTTTTTACGCTCTCGTGTTTGCTTCTGCCGTGTGCCAGTTGTACCAGAAATTCCAAGTGAGATGGCAGTATTTGACTAAAAGCTATGTCTTCTCTTGTGCCTTGAAGTCATCATAATGACCTAAGTTTTTCAAAACTTTTTTGAACACTGCGGTGAAAACAAAGAGGGAGGAATTCCTCGGGATTTGCAAAACTTTGATCATATGAGAGAAAGAGAGGCGTGCTAAGCCCTTAATGAATGAAATCATGCTTGTTAATGTGAGTACTGAGAAGGACCCTGGCTTGATCCAGACTGGTTTCACACTATCTTCAGCGCGAGCGATTTGTCGCTTTCTTAAAAATTTTCAAAAACAAAATGTTTTGCGCGGTCCTGCAAAGACATGTGTGGAATCGCTCTTGAGATTGTGCAGCTTAGGATCACTCTCAGCCTCGAGACTCGACCCCCCTTGGCTTTCGAACCTTGAACTGGCATTCAGAATGTTCAACGGTCGACCACAATGCAAGGCCTGTGGCGGATTTGAAGCAACCCTTGAACAAGAGGCACCAAAGTCGATCAAGAAGGTCGACCTCATCGGAAGAAGCTTGCAAAGCTAGAATGAAGCACCCTCGAACTAGGGGCAAAATGTCCGATATGCTCAAGAGTCAAGATGGACCCTTCTGCGAATCAATACAGCAGTCATTTTCCGGGATTCAGATGACTTCAGGATCTCAAAACCATTTGGCATGGACCTGTTACACTTTTACCCTTTGAGAGGCTCGCTGGGCCGAAAACCCAGAAGGGCGACCCAGGCAAAAGTTAGAGCACAAAAAATGCAAAAAGAAAAATGCAAAAAAGAACAAGAAAAGAAAAAAGGAAAAGATACAAAAAATTCAAAAAAGAGAAAAAGAAAAAAGAAAAGATGAAAAGAAGAAAAGAAAAGAATTGAAAAGAAAAGAAAAACAAAGCTCGCAAGGTCGAAAACCTGCAATAGGCGCCTTGGCAAAAATTAGAGCATAAAAAGGAGAGGTTAAATACCCGAGTGTACCTTAACCCCGAACTACGTAAGGCTTGATTCCCATGTTTGGGATACGTAGGCAACTTCATTCTGAAGTCCAGCCATAAAACAATTCAAAATCGATTGTGTCCATGCGATGGTTCTGGCCATCTTTGTCTTCTCTCAGATCCGAGAGTCCGGTTGTGTTCATCGCCCAAGGATCGACTACAATGTGTCAGCGGCATCATCAAACAAGGCAACTTTCCGTTGCCATTCAATGCGCCAAGGTGCCATTCAAACAAGGCAACTTTCGTTGCCATGCGACTCTCCAAGCAAGGGGTAGTTTTCCTCCGATTCGAGGTTGTGCATCTCAAGAGGGGTTCTATGCTCGTTGAGCAAGTGGCCGTTTGCAAAAATAGTTTTTGAGAATTTTTACTGAGGTTGACTAATTTTCTCAAAAATTGTTCCATCTTTTCCAAAATTGGACCATTTCTTGGACCCGAAAAAGGAAAATTTTCAGTGCTCGTAGCTTAACTTACATGATTTCAAATCAAAAATTGAACAAGCATGTTAATCTAACTCTCATTTTGGTCAAATTTTTTTAGAAAGCCAAAAACAAAAAATGGTCAAAGTGATGAACTAGGGGCACAATTGGGTCAGGAGTTCTGTCTTTTCCCCTTTGTCAACATACTTGCTAGAAAGGGCACTCTACCTGCCAGAAAAGGGCACAACTGAAGCAAACCGCAAATGGGCTGAAAGCTCTCTCACATCCTCCAAGCAACGAGGTATCAAGCCAAGTGCGAAGCACGAACTAGAATGGGCCAAGATATTCCACTCTATCATCTGGACAGATCTTATCACGTCCAAACTCCCCAGCAAAGCATCATCAATCGATATTAGCTGCAGATTTGCTATACACCCAGATGTAGCGCAACCCCTTTGTGGGAGGAATTCACTAGCTGTGAGCAGAAGAAGAAGAATCTAGCAGAATGCTAGGGGCGAGAGCCCACAACTTGCTGTTTATCCATCAACCATCCCTGGGGAGGGATGAAAAATGAGAGATTAAAGAATAGAGAGGTGTAAGACGAGAGAAAAGTGAGGAGTAGGGTTTTGAGAGAAAAACAGAGCTTGAGGGCCGAGTGATGTGAGAATCACAAATCAGAAAGGGTGGGAAACATACCCGGAGGAACTGGCTCCTCGAGATCTGAGGTCTTTTGTTTTTGTAAACACGTCTGTGCGTCGTGTCTTTTGTTTTGTGTTTTCTTTCGAGTCTTGCTTTGAGTCGTTCCGAGCGTGTCTCGATGTGTTTAGGTTGTTTACCTCTTGTTTTTCGTTGTTGAGTCTTCCTCGCTGTGTTCAGTCGTAGGCTCAATACCCGGTTAAGAACTCATTTCTTAATTTCAAAAAAAATCATCTTGTGCTCAGAGTGTTGTGCCATTCTCCACATTTGTGCAAAAACAATATTTGTTCTTTCATAAACCGCAGGTCCACCCCGGATAGGTGTGAATAGTAAAACCAGGACCTATCTGAAGCTATATAGGTTCCGGACTGCAAAGCAAAAGAAAAGAGGGAAAATTGAAGCATCTTTGTGTGTTTCGCCTTCAGCAAATTCCGTGATTGTATTCCGGATGTACTTCTTCAGGTCTTGTCAATGTTACCGAAGTATGAGTGCGCCTCTACCTCAAGTGTAAGCTCGCCAAGTCGAACGGCAATTAAAGCAAAGAGCAGATGTGATCTCTTGCCAATATGAACAGGGTGTACCCTTTTCGAGCTGAGTGTGTTGCAAAAAACCCTCTGAGAGGTAAATCGAAGACACCAGAGTACATATTTGATGCTCCTCTATTGCATAGAATATGAACTTTCATATATACTATTGTTGCATGTGTGCGCAAGATCGTTATGATTCATGCATAAAATATGCTTGCTTTCAAAATTGCATGGAAAATACCCCATACTTGCATAGAAGATGCATTTCATCGCACTTTCTTGTGCATTTTATCTCACTCGCTTGTTTAGCGATCGCGACCGCTTAGTGCATTTCAAATCACTACATTGTTTAGCGACGACCGCTTAGTGCATTTCAAATCACTACATTTGTTTAGCGTATCGACCGCTTAGTGCATTTCAAATCACTCATTTAGCGTGACGCACTATTTTGTGCATTTCAAAACACTCCATTGCTTTAGCGATCGTGACTGTCTAGTGCATTTCAAAACACTCATGTTGTTTAGCGTGATCGCACTATTTTGTGCATTTCAAAACACTTCATTTGTTTAGCGATCGCGACCGCTCTAGTGCATTTCAAAACACTCATTGCTTAGCGATCGCACTATTTTGTGCATTTCAAAACACTCACGCATTTGTTAGCGTGTCGACCTTTCTAGTGCATTTCAAAACACTCGCTACATGTTTAGCGATCGCCTTTCTAGTGCATTTCAAAACACTCGTTGTTTAGCGTGATCGACCGCTCTTGTGCATTTCAAATCATTCGCTGTTTAGCGATCACACCGCTTAGTGCATTTCAAATCAAATCGCGCTTATTTTGCGATCGACCGCCTTGTGCATCACATCTCGTTCGCGCTTATTTTGGCGATCTCATTGCATTTTGCATACCTTTCGATCGCGCTTATTTTGCGATCGCACTATCTTGTGCATTCCATTACACTCGCGTTGTCTAACGATCGCGTTGTTTAGCGATCGCGACCGCATCTTGTGCACTCGCGTTGTCTAACGATCGCGCTATTTTGCGATCGCACTATCTTGTGCATTCGCGACTGCCTTGTGCACTCGCGTTGTCTAAACGCATCGCGCTTATTTTGGCGATCGACTACCTTGTGCGTCAGCACTATGTTGTGCACTCGCGTTGTTTAACGATCGCTACTGCTTAGCGCATCGCACTATTTTGTGCATTGTATCATTCGCGCTATTTTGCGACTTTACTGGTTGCATTTTGCATGCATTCATTGTTCGCGTATTTTTTGCGATCGCGCTATCTTGTGCACCTTATCTCAGATCGCCTTTGTCTTGTGCATTCACCGCTCATACTATTTTGTACACCTTTAGTATCGCACTATTTTGTGCATCTTTAGCATCGCTTTTGTGCATTCACTCGCATCGACCGCTTTTTGTGCACCTTACCGCATTTTGCATCCATTTTATCGCGCTATCTTGTGCGCTACACTTCACTCGCGCTTATTTTGCGCTTTGCAATCGCTTTTGTGCACTTTACTTGTCCAAACCGGCTTCGCGAAAGCGTATAAGTCCAATTTTCAAAAGTCTTCCTACATGTCATTTGCATCCTGCCCCTGAACTACGCTGGGTTGATTCCTTGCAAAGAGATACGTAGACAGCCTGCGGACACAACCATTGATGCATCTATATTTTGTTTGTTTGTCCAAGTCTTCGGCCTTGTCAAAAATGGGTCGTCTCTGGGCTTTGACATTCACTCCCGTCATTGTTATGACTTTCGAGTTCTGTCAAAGAGGGGCAATCAGAGACACCCCATTTTTGACCGCCTCAAGACTTGGGCATTACCGATGGTTTGCTCGGTGTTGAGAGATGTGCGGCATGTGTTCAATTCTTCGACAAGGAGAGAGGCAAACCCTTCAAAACACTTTGTCTAGGGGTTTGGAGTTGAAGAAAAGAGGAAAAGAGAAAAGAAAACTGATTAGGGAGAAGTTCGGCATAGATCACAGTAGAAGGAAATTGAGCAGACCTCGCTAAAACGGGCAGATTCAAGTCAATACTTGGTGATAAGCTATGGGACCACCATCATTGGAAAGAAGACTTCGGGGCTTCACTTTTCACTCAAGAACCTCCTAGAGCCAAGTCCGGGTGGAGGAGATATGATTGGTTGAAGCTGGGCATCATCCCAGTTGGATCGAGTCTGCGCGACTTCACGGAAAAAAGCATAACTTTTTGCATAGAAGGAATTTTGATGCAAAATTTGCGCCATTGGAAAGCTAACTTCCGGGGCTTCGATTTGCATACCCACCGGCCATGTTTTGACCAAGGAATCATCCATCGGCACTCTATTTAGCCGACCGGCAGAAAAGAGTGCCGACCGGCACTTTATTTTGGCCGATGATCACACCTTCTGGCCGACCTGAACTCTTTGAACCCCCCAAGCATAGTGCACACCAATTTGGCCACCGATGGGATGCACAGAACCAGACCCACGTGCATCCATGTGCCTATTTTGCACCATTTTGCACCTTTTGGCCCTTATTTTGCACCCTTTGCTCATGGCTTCTTGAGGAAGCCTTGACCCTTTTGTCTTGGCTTCCTCAAGAAGCCTACCAGCTGTCCAAGCTTCTCCAACAAGCTTTGCACCCTTTGACCCTTTGAAACTTGCCTTAGAAGCTTGGTTCTTGGCCTATATAAGAGAGCCTTCTCTCCCATTGCAAAGGGTTGGAGGTTTGAACAAAAAACCAGCAGATATATATGTATATCTGATATATACATATATATCCTACCCCCTCTCTCCATATCTCTCCCATTCAACCTCCAAAGCCCATTGTTCTTGAGCCATTCCATCACCACCACCTAGCACCACCACTACCACTCCATTTCCAACGACTTGGGGCTGTTTTGCAGAGGTTGGGAGCACCTAAACTTGGTCTAAAACCTGCTGGTTTGCCGGTCTTCAAGGGTAAGTCTTCATCTTCCCCTTTCTAGCTTTTTCTTGCTTCACATCTAAGCCCTAGTTGCAAGCACTTTTGGGCTCCGACCCAAACTTCAAATAGTCTTATTTTGGGGTCCTCTTCATGTTTGATTGAGGACCCCTTGCTGTTTGGTGGCTGCATCTAGCACCTATCTCAATATCCTCTTGTATGCCATGTTTCTTGCATAGAATATTTGGCTTGTGTATGATCTGTTTCAGAGCATTATGTAAGCTAAGAATAGGCTTATTTTGAGCCCTTCTTCAACATTGTTGAAGGGCTCAACATTGTTTGGATAATCCTTATGCTACTTGCTTTGAAATCCATGTGATTTACCGTAATTTTGCATGCTTTATTAGCCTATCTTGCTTCTGTTTTTGTGGCTGGTCATAAACTGAAAATGTGCTTGCTTTTCCATGTATAAGATCTGTTTTTGGTTGTTTAGGCCATCCATGACATGCCTTATATAGTCACTTTGCATTTTGGCTTGCTAGCCTTGGGGTGTGTGAGTCTTTAGCATGTTTAGCTTGCCTTGATCTCATGACGTGGCATCATTTTAGATCACATTTCAGTCCCTAAATCATGCTCACATGTTTGTGCTTGCCATCCCTTTCATGTTTCAAAGGTGTGCCCTTTTATGCCTAGGAATAGGCCTTATGCATGCTTGTGTTTTTGGAGCATTTTGGGGCTGTCATTACGGGGGATTTGAGTGTATTTTCACATGCTGAAAAATCTGTTTTTGGTTGCATGATATCTGCCATGATTGGTCTTGGTAGTGGTGGAAGGGTGCTCCCTTGTTTATGCCTTGGTTTTAGGCCCATTGGTTTGCATGCTTGCACAAGTTTTGGTCACCATTTTGGGCATGTTTGGCCACTGTTTTAGGCTTGTTTGGGGCTGCCTAATCTAGTTTAAGTCCATTCCTCCATGTGTTGTAGCATGCTTACTTTGTATGTTGTCACACACTTGGTCCCGTTTGCATGATGTTGCATGCTATACATTGTTCTCAACATGTTGCTCTTTGCATGTTTGATATATTTGCATACTTGTTCCATGCCTTGCATGTTTGTTTGTCTCGGTTACATGCCTAACATACAATGTTTACTTACATTACCATGTTGCATACCTAGCTTCACATGCTTAGGATTGCCTTGCATGAGCATGCATACTTAGCCTCTTGAAGTGAGTGTGATAGAGGTTAAGTCCCCATTCATTGGATCATTTGCATTGCATTTCATTTGAAATTAAAGTTGCATACTTGGTTCTTTGGGCCATCATGCATGGAAATGCGTGATTGGTGGCCCGGGAATCGAGGTACATGCCCCTTTGAGTCACAAACATGATAAGGGACTTGTTTGGTGCATACATATGCCTAAAAAAACCCATGCCATGCACTGCTGTCATTGCTTGTCGTCAAACTGCCTCCTCAGAATTTAGTGCCGACCAAGCACTCTATAGTGCCGATCGGCAATCTTTTGTGCCGATAAGCTCATCGGAAGCGGTGGTAAATCTAAGCGGTAGCCACTCACTCTAGCCGGTGATGTCTCGCAATGCATTTAGAAGGTGTCCTGGAACTTTGGTAATTTTTGGAGGGACAGGGCAGTAAAAACAGAGGCAACAGTGGCATGGTGCGGACTTTCCGGGCGAGTCGGATCCGAGCATGCGTGCATCCCTCTTCCCGAGGCCTTTTATTGCTTTCAGTAGTTTAATTAATTTGTTAATTAATTAAGGGTCTGTAATAATTAATTAGCTAGGATAGTTGATTTATTATTTGGGATTGTATATTATTCTTTTGGTCCCTCCGTGTGAGGGCATATCTGTAATAAGTGTGGGTGAGTGGCATGTATGTCTTCCAACCCCCATTTCTTTCTCCCTTTTATTTACCTGCTTAGAATGGTAGATTAGGGCATATTTAATTCAGCATATCTTATGCAATACCGTGCATCCATGCATTTGTTGACATGCATCGGGTTCGCACACCATACAAACTGCATCGTACTTTCAATTCCAAATTGAATACGTGTTATTTGTAGCATTCCATATGCCATGTTTAGGATAGCCGAGCCTGCCTAGGTTACATCTTTGCATGTGTTGCATTAGACATTTCAGTATGCTTAGGTCCATGCATGGATTTCTAATAAGCTTCTGTTTTTGCTGTGAGTTCTACGAGGGCTTATGTGCTTTAGGATATCATATGTGTTTAAATGTTGCCATAATAGCATGACTACTATGAGGCTAAGTGCTTATGTGATATAACTGCATGAATGCCTGTGGGTGGAGGTTAAATTACCTAAATTGGGACAACACATTAAAACTGTGAGTTTTAAAGCCCACTAGATAGTGGCAAAATCGTCTTTTCTAAAAGCCCGCTTAAGAGTGGCAAAACCTGCATTTTAGCCTACTTGCGAATAGCAAATCATTTTCAAAACAAACATGTGGTGTTTTGTTCCAACTTAGGCGATTTGGTCTATACTTGTTTGCTGTGCGCATAACATAGTAATTCTAGGCTAATAACCGGAATAAGAACATGTAATGTTTTCAAAATCGGATATCACGGTTAGTAGAGGCCGGTCTTCGGACCGGGCGAAAGGGGGTGCTCATAGCTGACCTTCCCCGATCGTACCCAAGCTCCCGAGCCAAGACCACTTTGGTGATGACGGACACGTGGCCTTCGGCACCGAGTCAGGGTTTCCTAGATTTCCCATTTTAAAAAATATTTAGGTGGCGACTCTGTAATCTGGCAAAGCAGTCCATGTTTGGCACTACTTTTCAAAAAAAAATCTGTTTTCTCAAACGATTTGCCGGATTTGGACTCTTTGGTTCAGATTTAGAACCGACACAAAAATCGAGTCCGAACTGTAGAGTGAAGCCCACGGGCGCGTCTACAGAACCCTACAGATGTGAGAAGTTTTTTTAGGACTAGCCAGTTATTACAGAAGATTTATAGAGAAATTTTCCACTATTGCAGCACCCATGACCAAGTTGACCCGCAAGAATGTGAAGTTCATATAGACAGATGATTGTGAGAAAGCTTTCTAGGAGTTAAAGCAGCGGTTGACTACAGCACCGGTGTTAACTATACCGGTACAAGGGGAAAAGTTAGTAGTGTTTACTGATGCGAGTGGAACTGGATTGGGATGTGTATTGATGCAGCATCAGATGGTTGTATCTTATACTTCTCGATAGCTAAAACCTCATGAGAGACGATCCCCTACTCATGACTTAGAGTTGGCAGCGGTTGTTTTTGCATTGAAAATGTGGCGACACTACTTGTTTGGGGAGCACTTTGAGTTGTACACAGATCACAAGAGCCTCAAATATCTCTTTTCTCAAAAAGAGTTGAACATGAGGCAACAGAGATGGGTTGAATTTATTAGTAGTTATGATTTCGAGATCCTTTACCACCCAGGGAAATGAAATGTAGTCGTTGATGCACTTAGTCGACAACATGAGATTATGGCTTCTTTGATGATTCAAGAATGGAAGTCCTTGGAATTAATTTCGATGCATGATATTCAACCAATAGAGAGTGCTGAGAGGGCATACATTGGTAGTTTGACCGTGCAGCCGACGTTACTGGGTAAAGCTCGTCAGTTGCAGAATTTAGATGGATTTCTCGTTAGCAAGCTTGATGACCTTGTAGTGGATTTGATCGATGATTGTCCTACTGATTGGTCTGTGGACTCAGATGGGGGATTACGATTCAAGGGCAGGTTGTGTGTACCCAATATTGTTGAATTGAGGAAAGAGATTATGGATGATGTCCATAGGTCCCGATATACCATTCACCCTGGTGGGACTAAGATGTATTATGACCTAAAGAGAACATTTTGGTGGGAAGGTATGAAGAAAGACGTAGGAGAGTATGTTTCTCGATGTTATGTGCGCCAACAGGTTAAGGCAGAACATCAACGACCGTTTGGACTGTTGCAGCCTCTTGAGATCCCTACTTGGAAGTGGAAGTGCATCTCTATGGATTTTGTGGATGGATTGCCGCGGTCTAAACGAGGCAATGAATCTATTTGGGTGATAGTGGATCGACTCACAAAATCTGCTCATTTTATTCCTATCAATGTTCACCGAACTGCGGCTAAACTAGCTAGGCTATATATTCGGGAGGTGGTGCGACTTCATGGCGCACCCGTTTCTATAGTTTCGGATCATGATCCGTTGTTTGTGGCAGAGTTTTGGGAGAGTTTTCAGCATGCTTTGGGTGCTAGGTTAGACTTGAGCACGGCTTATCATCCCCAGACAGATGGGCAAATTGAGCGGGTAAATCAGATCTTGGAGGATATGTTGAGAGCTTGTGTCCTCGATCTTGGTGGTAGTTGGGAAAAACACTTGCCATTGATGGAGTTTGCTTATAATAATAGCTATCACTCCAGTATCGAGATGGCACCTTTTGAGGCTTTGTATGGGAGGCCATGTCGATCACCTGCTTGTTGGATAAAGGTAGGAGATGCACCGTTGTTAGGGCCAGAGTTGGTGAGGGAGACTACGTAGAAGGTAAATATTATTCAGGAACGTATTAAGACTGCACAGAGTCATCAGAAGAGTTACGCTGATAGAAAACGTAAGGGGGTTGAGTTGAATGTCGGAGATTTTATGTTTTTGAAGGTTTCGCCGATGAAGGGTATCATGCGGTTCAGAAAGAAGGGAAAGTTGGCACTTAGATTTGTGGGACCATATGAGATCACTGAGAGGATTGGTAATATGGCTTACAAATTAGCTCTACCACCTGCTTTATCTATGATTCACAATGTGTTCCATGTATCCTTATTGCGGAAGTGTGTACAAGACCCTTCCCAAGTAGTATCACCAGAAGTGTTGGAGATTAGTGATGATCTAACGTATGTGGTGCGACCGGTTACTATTCTAGATCGGGATGTAAAGCAGTTGCGGCGCAAAAAAGTGAACTTGGTGAAAGTGTAATGGAGTGAATGTAACGCCCTCAAAATAATAACATTAAACCCACAATATAGACATGTATTGATATATAAAAGATCCACATTCGTCTATTCATCAGAGTTTCATTACAAAAAGTATTACATGTTAACAACAAAAGCAAATGCCCTAAGGGCTTACAGCTTTCCAAGTTAACACTTGGTTACGAAAAGGAGAGTACTAACTCATTTACACATTAAGCCCTTGGCTTGAATTTACAAGTAATACATCAGAAAGAAAGACAACAAAAAGTCTGTCCGCCTCTAGCCTCCTAAGCTATGTCCTTGGAGGTGGCATGCTACCTGTACCTGAAAATGATATTCCCATATAGGGTGAGCTACAGCCCAGTAGAAACACACTAAACCAGCTATGAACAATGACTAAAAGATTAGCAGTTGATAGATGGCCAACACTAATATATCCACATATATCATTCCGTTGTTTCGTGTCTTACAAGTCTATGTTATATTCCATTTTCCATTTCCTTTCAATTCTCAATTCATAATCATGGCTCAGAACCTGGCCAAACAACTTATATGAGACAATGACTCATACTAAACATTTTCTCATTTCATAATAGATAAGCATACTAGCTATATCAACACATTAACAGATATGCATAAGAGCACTATCATACTTCCAAAGACAAGCCTATGAGCTGTGTCAACACATCACTAGATAAGCATATGAGCTTTATCTATGGAGTCCATCCCCTATCTCCTCCCAACAATATCCGGTTTAGAGCTCCATCTCGTATCATCCCCTAAACCGTGGAGTGCATCCCCTATCTCCTCTAACACAGCACAATGCATATAAACAATTATTATACACATCATCAATTAATACATAAAGTTACTGTACTCTTTTAACCATCATACTCATTGACACATTTCAGTGATTAGTTTTAGTTTGCCTAATCATCATGCATTGTCTACAACAATCAAGACTATCCTCCACCGATAGCCCAAAGCAGTTATTTTTAAACAGAAAACAAATGCACAGAATGGATAATATATCAACATTTCAATTCGGTGAGTGATAAACAAACCAACTACACCCTTTCATCCCATACACTTCCAATCTCAACATTTCCAATTCAATTTCTCATTTCTCACAATTAATTATACCAATTAATTAGTCAATGTAATTAGGACATTTTCCATAATTAACATTACCACCCTTAAGGTTCCATTTTCATCAATGTTTTATCATAAATTCCATTTCTCTACACCAAACATGTCTCTAGGTTTACTATGAATAAAACCCCAACTTTGTAAAATTACACAAAGGCCCAAAGTTTTCTCAAAATTACATAACAACTCCCAACATATCAAAATGCTAAAATTTAAAGACAAAATTCATAAAGAGGAGTAGGATATCCCTACCTCGAAGTTTGAGCTCAAAAGGAGATGAAGACCCAACGACCAACGTGCTCCAAATCCAAAGATTTTCAGATTAAATCGAAGCCTTCAACACCCTCTATCTTTTTAATAAAGGACTTAGAGTAGGAAATCACCATAGGTAGATCAAATCTTAGAGAGCGTGTAAGTTTAGAGAGAGAGAGTCTCAGATTTTAGGGTTTGAAAATGAAAAGTGGATGAAAAAGTGATTTTGAAATCGCTACTGCCCGCTGATATAAACAGGCTCGCTCGAGCGAAGACTTGGTCGCTTGAGCGACCAGACACAGAAAACCCTCGTTTGAGCCAGTAAAGTCTTGCTCGAGCTAACAACTTGAAAGCACGCTCGAGCGACAAAATGCTAGCTTGAGCGAAAGACAACCAGATCGCTCGAGCGAAGGAAAGCTCGCTCGAGCCAAAAATCATAGTGTTTAGGTCCAGTACCAGATGCAATCGTTCGCTCGAGCGAAGAAACTCTGGCTCGAGCGAAGGATCTAAAACACTGATCTCGCTCGAGCGAAGTATAGCTTGCTCGAGCCAAAAACTACAGCTCTCAGGTCCAATTGAGACGCAGACGCACGCTCGAGCGAAGAATACCTGGCTCGAGCCGCCAGACACAAAACTCAACTCTCGCTCGAACGAAGGTCCAAAAATCTGGGCAGCAACACTTGGCTCCCAAACACAACCAACCTGCAACACACCTGCCCAACACATCCTATAACTCCAATACAAAGTAGGAAAGGATGTAAACAAGATAATAATCAACTACTAAAATCCACGGACACACGTCCGGATCACTATACAACAAGGGGTAAACCCGGGATCGCTATAACCTCCCCCCCTTAAAGAATTTCGTCCCCGAAATTAAGAACACGTTTTGAAAACAGATTTTTTTTTTCTTTTTTAAATAATGTTACATTTTATCATTCTATAACTCGACCCATTACTGGTCATTCCATCTCTTATTCAAGAGGCATTTCTCAACATATATATATTTTGACATGCATTTTTCTTCTATTTCCAACTATTTCCAACATACATGGTTCACAAATTATATCACAATCAATTTACATGATACAACTCCATTTCTGCAATATAGCCAACATATGCAATATTATAATCAACTCCCATATCAAGGCAAGTCCTACAATACTTCCATAAACCAAAACATTCACAATGTTTTACAACTTAAGACATATTTAATATTCTTAAAGTTGAACAATACAACATTATACAACATATGTTCAAACATCCACAAATAGGTCTGGATATTTCTCTCGGACCTCTAATTCACGCTCCCAAGTGGCCTCCTCCACTCCGTGATGTTTCCACAAAACCTTCACCAAAGGGATGGTCTTGCCACGCAAGACTTGATCCCGCCTATCCAAGACCCGAACCGGTCTCTCTTCATACGAGGCATCCTCATCTACCTCTAAGTCGGTCCAATCCAATACATGTGATGGATCTGGCTCATATTTTCGAAGCATACTCACATGAAACACGTCATGAACCTCGGATAACTGTGGCGGTAAAGCTAAACGGTAAGTGACCTCGCCAATCCTCTCAAGGTTCTCAAAAGGACCAATAAATCGAGGGAATAACTTCCCACTCTTCCCAAACCTCATCAATCCCCGCCTAGGTGATATCTTCAGAAAGACATGATCACCCGTCTCAAACGCCAAAGGCCTCCTCCTACGGTCAGCATAAGATTTCTGACGACTTTGGGCTGTAACAAGCCTCCTACGGATAAGCTCAACTTTCTCCGTCGTCTCCCTAACCAACTCCGGACCCAACAAAGGTGTGTCACCCACCTCGGCCCAACAAACCGGAGACCTACAAGGTCGGCCGTACAAGGCCTCAAACGGTGCCATACTGATACTAGACTGAAAGCTGTTGTTGTAGGCAAACTCCACCAATGGTAAGTGCCTCTCTCTCGTCCCACTAAAGTCAAGGACACAACCCCGAAGCATATCCTCAAGGATCTGAATAGTACGCTCGGACTGCCCGTCGGTCTGAGGATGATAAACTGTACTAAAGGTCAACTTAGTGCCCAAAGCACTCTGCAAACTCTGCCACAACCTAGCAGTAAAACGAGGATCTCTATCTGAGACGATCGTTACTGGGACCCCGTGCAATCTCACTATGTCCCGAATATATAAGTCGGCGAGATGATCTACTGAATCTCTCACGCGCATAGGAATGAAATGCGCCGACTTAGTCAACCGGTCTACAACCATCCAAATAGCATCACTACACCGCTAAGTCCTCGGAAGACCTACAACGAAGTCCATAGTGACGTGCTCCCACTTCCACTCGGCAATAGGCAAGGGTTGCAATAAACCCGCTGGCCTCTGATGTTCGGCCTTCACTTGCTGACAAGTAAGACACTTGGACACAAAGACTGCCACATCTGTCTTCATGCCTCGCCACCAAAACTGGCGACCCAAATCCTGATACATCTTAGTACCTCCCGGATGCACCGCAAGGCGCAAATGATGGAACTCTCGGAGTACTTCCTCTCGGCAAGACTCTGGCACAAACAAACGGTCTCGGTATCTCACATTCAGGTCGGGATACACCGTCAAACCCTTCTCAACCTTTCCACTGGAGATCTTCTCTCGGAGAGATTCTACCTCTAGGTCACCTTTCTATGACTCTAACACTCGAGTCACAAGTGTGGGCTGCGCAACGACAGAAAACAAGGTTGCAGCCTCAACGGATTCGCCCAAAAGCAAATCAAACTCGCTAAGTGCTCCCAACATTTCCCACTCCCGGATGGCTATACAAGCTACATCGCCTATGGATTTCCTGCTAAGAGCGCCGGCCACAACATTAGCCTTCCCCGGATGATAATGCAACTCAAAGTCGTAATCCTCAATAAACTCCATCCACCTTCTCTGCCTCAAGTTCAAGTCTTCGTAAAGCAGTATTTAGACTCTTATGATCCGAGAACACCTCGAATCTCTCACCATAAAGGTAATGCCTCAAAATCTTCAAGGCAAAGATCACAGCTGCTAACTCTAGGTCATGGGTAGGGTAATTCTTCTCGTGTATTTTTAACGGACGTGAGCCATAGGCTACCACTTTCCTTTCTTGCATCAACACACAACCCAAACCGTCTCGTGAAGCGTCACAATAAATAGCATAACCCAACTCTCTCTCCGGAATAATCAAAACCGGAGCGGTGGTCAGTCTAACTTTCAACTCTTGGAACGACTTTTCACAAGTCTCACTCCATACAAATTTGACTCTCTTCCGAGTTAGTCTAGTCAATGGCGAAGCTAATTTGGAGAAATCTTTCACAAACCGCCGGTAGTACCCAGCTAATCCCAGAAAACTGCAGATTTCAAACACACTCTTTGGCTGTGCCCAATCTTGCACTGCCTCAATTTTGGATGTGTCAACAGACACCCCTTCCCTGGAAACTACATGGCCTAAGAACTTGACTTCCTTTAGCCAGAACTCACACTTCCCAAACTTGGCATATAGCCTATGGGCTCTAAGTAACTCAAGCACCACTCTCAAGTGCTTTTCGTGCTCCTCCTCTGAAGGTGAATAGATAAGAATATCGTCTACAAAAACGACTACAAAACGATCCAAGAATTCCCGGAAGATCCGGTTCATCAAGTCCATAAAGACTGCCGGTGCGTTGGTAAGCCCAAATGGCATCACTAGAAACTCATAATGGCCATACCGCGTATGGAATGCCGTCTTCGGAATATCGTCCTCCCTGACCCTCAACTGGTGGTAACCCGATCTCAAGTCTATCTTAGAGAAACAACGGGAACCCTTCAACTGATCAAACAAATCATCTATACGGGGCATAGGGTACTTATTCTTAACCGTAGCCCGATTTAACTTCCGGTAGTCGATACACAATCTCAAGGCACCATCTTTCTTTTTAACAAAGAGGGCCGGTGCTCTCCACGGTGAAACATTAGGGGAACAAAGCCCTTATCAAGCAATTCCTGGAGTTGAACTTTCAACTCAACCAACTCCGCTGGAGCAAAACGGTAAGGTGCCATGGAGATCAGCGCCGTGCCGGGCACTAGATCAATAGAGAACTCAATCTCTCGGTGAGGTGGCAAACTAACAAGATCCTCGGGAAAGACATCCGAGTACTCACAAACCACCCTCGGCAACACAGTCTGGGCCTCATCCCACTCACTGCTCTCAAAGCTAGCAAGTAGAACACTAAGCTCCCTCCGCCCTCGCGGATTATACCCCGGTGGCAAAACACTACCAACCCGGTCCCCCAAGAAATGGAAACACTCCCTACTCACGGTACAACAAGTGACCCTCTGGCGGTAGCAATCAATAATTGCCCGGTATGACGATAACCAGTCCATACCCAAAATAACATCAAAGCCCTTCATGGGCATAACTACAAAAGGAAACGGAAGCCTATTATCGTCGACCTCTATATCACAACCTCTACATCCGTGTTTCAAAATCAACTCACCCCCAATAGGTGACACAACACAAATAGGAGATGCTAATAGTGCTAACTCCAATTCCAACACAGATGCAAATGCAGCAGATACAAAGGAATGAGATGCACCCGTGTCAATCAACACACTAGCAACCGAGTTGCAAAACAGAAAGGTACCTCTCACTACTGACGGAGCCGGCACTAGATCCTGCTGTAATAGATACACGCACCAGAGACCCTAATCCACTGCCACCTCTAGGAGCATAGGATCACTGTCTTGGGGACAACGAAGCTCCCGGATTGGCCTCGAGGCACTGCCTGGTCGTGGGTTGAAATCACTGCGTCTATCTAGAACCAGACGCCTCAAGTGGCACTCAATCAGGCGAGAACCTCTTCAGGTGCCCAGGCTGTCCACATTGATAGCAAGACAAGGGCTGCCCCCTGCCCAAACTTTGACTCTGCGGTCTAGCTGAAGAAGAAGCAGTTCTCTGACCTCCATCCTTCTGTGGGCAAACCGAAGCCTTGTGACCCAGCTGGCAACACTTGTAACAAGTGAACTCCCCCTGATTGCCTCTCCCCGAGCCTGCACTCGGCACTGGAAAGGTCGATCTAGAAACTCTACCCTGAGACTGCTGAGGGTTATAACCTTTCTGTCTCCTGCCATCACCCTGGCTCTCTAGGCCCCTCTTGGGGCCTCTATGCTTCTCCTCTTCTTCCTCCTGCATCATAAGCTCCATATGAGTTGCAATATCCACCAGATGTCTATACTCTCGGATGTAAGACCCACCAACTCTCAATTTGAGGCCGCGCCTCAACTTCCGCTCAAACTCATAGCAACGGCGCTCCTCTGTTGCCACAAGTTCAGGTGCAAACCTGGACAAGCTAGTAAATGTAGCCTCAAACTCAGCCACAGACAAACCCTCTTATTTAAGCCGGCTAAATTGATCTCTCAGCTTCTCCCTAGCAACTGCAGATAAGAATTTCTCCTGGAAAGCATTTACAAACGCCTCCCATGTACCACCCACACGGACCTTCTCGTATTTCCACCATTGACCCGCATCTCCCTTCAGCTGGAAGGATGCCAAGGTCACTTTCAGTGCTCCGTCCTCAATGCCAAGCATTTCGAACGTCTTACTCATTTGTTCCAACCACTTATCTGCCTTAAGTGGCTCCTTTAGATCTCTAATGAACTCGTCCGGGTTAGACCGGAAAAACTCCCTCTTCAAGAAAGAAGGCCCCGCTCAATCGCCGATTTCTCGAGAATACCCAAAGCTCTGCTATCTCTGGGCCAAGGCACTCATAGCTCGCCGACCATTGCGGCTACGTTGGCACGCCAACTCCCTCTGTCTTCGGAATATCATCTGGTACGGAAACTTCCTGCCTCGCAGGCCTACCACGCCTAGCACCTCT
Source organism: Camellia lanceoleosa (assembly GCA_025200525.1). Classification (NCBI taxonomy): domain Eukaryota; kingdom Viridiplantae; phylum Streptophyta; class Magnoliopsida; order Ericales; family Theaceae; genus Camellia; species Camellia lanceoleosa. The sequence goes on from CM045761.1 coordinate 157,499,838, forward strand.
TCCTCGTCTTAACATCCTAATAAAGGTAACACAGAATGTTAGCACATTCATAAATGTGCCGAAACTAAACACCCACGTCCTAATGCAAGGACAACAGTGATTCACTCCACGTAAGCACGAAAACACATAAGCATTTACGAATTTCATTTCCGGATAACGATAGTCCCGAGGCGTTACTAGAGTTCCGGTTAGAAACAGCATTGATCAAGTGCTTTTCCAACAAGACTCCCAGAAACCCAAGGATCCAATCAACATCTTAGAAATTAAATCCCATACCCAAATAATCACATAGGCATGTTATCAATCAACACATGGTATATGACACTATACCTAGGTCTCTATCAAGCGAGACAAACCCATTGTGATTCTAATCACTTCCCACGTACCCAAAGTATTCAAACCCGGTACGCTCTGATACCAAGTTGTAACGCCCTCAAAATAATAACATTAAACCCACAATATAGACATGTATTGATATATAAAAGATCCACATTCGTCTATTCATCAGAGTTTCATTACAAAAAGTATTACATGTTAACAACAAAAGCAAATGCCCTAAGGGCTTACAACTTTCCAAGTTAACACTTGGTTAAAAAAAGGAGAGTACTAACTCATTTACACATTAAGCCCTTGGCTTGAATTTACATGTAATACATCAGAAAGAAAGACAACAAAAAGTCTGTTCGCCTCTAGCCTCCCAAGCTATGTTCTTGGAGGTGGCATGCTACCTGTACCTGAAAATGATATTCCCATATAGGGTGAGCCACAGCCCAGTAGAAACACACTAAACCAGCTATGAACAATGACTAAAAGATTAGCAGTTGATAGATGGCCAACACTAATATATCCACATATATCATTCTGCTGTTCGTGTCTTACAAGTCTATGTTATATTCCATTTTCCATTTCCTTTCAATTCTCAATTCATAATCATGGCTCAGAACCTGGCCAAACAACTTATATGAGACAATGACTCATGCTAAACATTTTCCCATTTCATAATAGATAAGCATACTAGCTATATCAACACATCAACAGATATGCATAAGAGCACTATCATACTTCCAAAGACAAGCCTATGAGCTGTGTCAACACATCACTAGATAAGCATATGAGCTTTATCTATGGAGTCTATCCCCTATCTCCTCCCAACAACATCCGGTTTAGAGGACCATCCCGTATGATCTCTTAAACCATGGAGTACATCCCCTATCTCCTCCAACACAGCACAATGCATATAAACAATTATTATACACATCATTAATTAATACATAAAGTTACTGTACTCTTTTAACCATCATACTCATTGACACATTTCAGTGATTAGTTTTAGTTTGCCTAATCATCATGCATTGTCTACAACAATCAAGACTATTCTCCATCGATAGCCCAAAGCAGTTATTTCTAAATAGAAAACAAATGCACAGAATGGATAATATATCAACATTTCAATTCGGTGAGTGATAAACAAACCAACTACACCCTTTCATCCCATACACTTCCAATCTCAACATTTCCAATTCAATTTCTCATTTCTCACAATTAATTATACCAATTAATTAGTCAATGTAATTAGGACATTTTTCATAATTAACATTACCACCCTTAAAGTTCCATTTTCATCAATGTTTTATCATAAATTCCATTTCTCTACACCAAACATGTCTCTAGGTTTACTATGAATAAAACCCCAACTTTGTAAAATTATACAAAGGCCCAAAGTTTTCTCAAAATTACATAACAACTCCCAACATATCAAAATGCTAAAATTTAAAGACAAAATCCATAAAGAGGAGTAGGATATCCCTACCTCGAAGTTTGAGCTCAAAAGGAGATAAAGACCCAACGACCAACGTGCTCCAAATCCAAAGATTTTCAGATTAAATCGAAGCCCTCAACACCCTCTATCTTTTTAATAAAGGACTTAGGGTAGGAAATCACCCTAGGTAGATCAAATCTTAGAGAGAGTGTAAGTTTAGAGAGAGAGAGTCTCGGATTTTAGGGTTTGAAAATGAAAAGTGGATGAAAAAGTGATTTTGAAATCGCTACTGCCCGCTGATATAAACAGGCTTGCTCAAGCGAAGACTAGGTCGCTCGAGCGACCAAACACAAAACCCTCGCTCGAGCCAGTAAAGTCTTGCTCGAGCTAACAACTTGAAAGCACGCTCGAGCGACAGAATGCTAGCTCGAGCGAAAGACAACCAGACCGCTCGAGCGAAGGAAAGCTCGCTCGAGCCAAAAATCACAGTGTTCAGGTCTAGTACCAGACGCAATCGTTCGCTCGAGCAAAGAAACTCTGGCTTGAGCGAAGGATCTAAAACACTGATCTCGCTCGAGCGAAGTATAGCTCGCTCGAGCCAAAAACTACAGCTCTCAGGTCCAACTGAGACGCAGACGCATGCTCGAGCGAAGAATACCTAGCTCGAACCGCCAGACACAAAACTCAACTCTCGCTCGAACGAAGGTCCAAAAATCTGGGCAGCAACACTTGGCTCCCAAACACAACCAACCTGTAACACACCTGCCCAACACATCCTATAACTCAAATACAAAGTAGGAAAGGATGTAAACAAGATAATAATCAACTACTAACATCCACGGACACACGTCCGGATCACTATACAACAAGGGGTAAACCCGGGATCGCTATAGTGAAGATGAGAACGACATTACTTGGGAGTTAGAAGAGAAAGTTCGACGTATGCATCCTGAACTTTTTGCTTAGTACCCTCTCCTATCGAATCTCGGGACGAGATTCTTTTGAGGTGTGTATACTGTAGCGACTCTAATTTTCTTAAGTCATCACTTATTATTTTTATTATCTTATTTTATTTTTGGCTTTATTAATTGAGTGATTTACATGAAAATTTAATGTGTTGTTTAGTTAATGTGATATTTAATGAATTTAATATTGTAATTAATAAATTTAATGTGTTATTTAATTAATTAAGATATTTATATATTTATTTTTTTAAATAAAAAAAAAAGAAAGGTGTTTTATATATATATTTAATCTTATATTTACATATATTATAATTATGTGTATTACATAATATAATATATTATAATAGATTATTAGGGTTAGAATAGGATTAGGTTATATAATAATATAATATGTGGTTAGGATTTTCAACAAAAGAAAAGAATAAGGAATCAGAGGAGCAGCCGTGAGAGGGAGCCGAGAGAGAGGGAGAGATCAAAATAGAGAGTGTTGTGCTGTGTGCCGTGAAAAGAGAAGGAGGATTAGGGTTAGAATTTTGTTTTGGTGGCTCCATTAATTCTCTAAAGATTTCTTTGATCTTTAAAATAATATTGTGAGTACAAAATTCACTTCCTTTTATTTATGTTTAATTCGATGTTTTATTTATTGATTTATTTTTATTTGTTTGATGTTAGTTTGATTTTGTTTTTACATAAAGATGATAGATTAATTTTAATTATTTTGATTAGTTGTGGATATAAGATTTAGGGTTTATAGATGATAGATTAATTTTAATTATTTTGACTAGTAGTGTATGTAAAGTTTAGGGTTCTTAGATAAGTGATTGATTTTAATTACTTTGATTAGTTGTGTAGGTAAAGTTTAGGGTCTTTAGATGATTAATTAATTTTAATTATTTTTATTAGTTGTGTGTGTAAGATTTAAGATTTTTAGATGATTGATTGATTTTAATTATTTTGATTAGTTGTATATGTAAAGTTTAGGATTTTTAGATGATTGATTGATTTCAATTATTTTAATTAGTTGTGTATGCAAGGTTTATGATTTTTTTTTTTTTTTTATGTATTTATTTTATGGTTTTAATCACACTCATAATTATATGAAATTGGAATAAACTTAGAATCCATAGATATTGGTTAGAGGATGGATTGATTTGTTGTTGGTATTTGTTTATTTGATGTTGGTTTGATTTTGTATTTGCATGTAGATGATGGGTTGATTTCATTATTTAGTTAGATGTATATGTAATGTTTATGGTTTTTATATGTATTTATTTTATGGTTATAATCACACTCCCGAATAGATGAAATTAAAATTAATTAAGAACTTGTAGATAAATTCCTTATACTCCACCATGACTCCATGGATTGTTGTTTTATTTGAGTGATGGTGAGAAAGAGTGTATAAAAAAAAAGTGAGGATTATGAGATTTATTTGAATGCCTTAGGCTCGGCATTGTTATATTTATTCTCATGTGTGAGACGTTGTGTATATATATATTGTTGCCTCGTTCTCATGAGTAGACGAGTGCTTTGATTTGCGCGCGTACGTATATGCTAACCATCCGGGGAGTGTGAGTCAAACTCGAGACGATATCCCTGTGCAAGTTTGGCTTCGGAGCGGTGTTAGATATACGGGAGGCACATGGAATATATGTATAGGCCGGAAGGGGAGGGCCGAAGTGGTGGAGTTAATGAACAAAGAATTTAATTATGAATTTATTAGTATAGTGTGAATGGTACTGATATGTACATGATAAAAAAATAGTAAACGATCTTGATAAATTATGAAATTTGAGCAGAAGCATGTATACGTGATTCTAGACAACTTTTGTGTTTTATCTTTTTATTAAAAAGATCGATTAGAACTTATAATCAGATGATCTTAATTATTGTTGGTTTGATTCATTTTAGCAAGGTAGATTTTAGAGGCTGTTTTAACCCACGAAACGAGCTCATTTTTATTGGTTTCGCGTAAACTAAAGTAAAACATTATTCTGTACACTTTTCATGTTTTGAAATTTTTCGAAAAAAATCATCTTAGGGCAGTTTTTGTTCATTTTTAGTTTTAGATTTTTCGATTGAATTCCGTCTAGATTTTTAAATCAAGTTTTTCTCTTAACTTGTTCAGTTTCTGTTAAATTCGTTCACGTCATCTTTTAGAAAATTTGATTCTGTACAACTTTCGTTCTTTGAGTTTTAGTCAATTTAAATTATTTAAGAAGGAAACGGTGCATTTTTATACGTATTCAGCAAGTTACTTATGATTAATTTATACTAACATTATTTTTTTGTAGGATGGTGGGTCTTACTAACTTTTTATGCAGGGTTGACCTACCATAGTTCTATTTCTATTTTGTTTATGTTATAATAAATTTATATTTCGTTGTGTACGGACAAGAAACTAAATGTAACTGTATCTCGAGAAACTACTCATTGGTCTCGATGCGGTTGGAACTACTTGTCTTGTCCCGTGATAAGAATTAAATGTATTTTTTGTCTGCGTCTGGTGGATACGTGGGTGTTAAATATTGTATTCATACCAGTATACCCGTATACTGATCCGTTTTGTCTCTTAGCAACTCGGGTGCGTTCTGTTTGAGCACAGCCGAGTTTCATTTGCAGGATTAGTTGAGGCTATGGTGGTGACAAGAAATAACTATGATCGTAGGACATGTCGTTTGGACTTCTTTTGTTTTTCTTGAACTTAGGGTTGTTAGTAGTTTATGTATTTTTATGTTCTTTTATGACTTTAGTATTATAATAATTTGGCAGGATTTGTAACCGTACATTATTTAAGTTATTTTGACTTTGTATTATTACTTTAATGTTTGGAGGTATTGGTTAGTTATGGAATTATGGTGAATGGTTTAGTTGGTGTTTAGTTTTTTTTTGTTTCACTCTTAGGATTTGGATGATGGAATATTGATTGGGGTTTGGTCCTAATTTAATATTTAATTGTCCAAATTTTGGGGCGTGACAGATTTTGTAAAAATAGTCCAATCAGACATCTAATCCTATGACTAAATAAACATAGAATACAAATTCAGTCCAACTAAATAGTCTGGGGATTATGTATTCCAAGACTAACAGTCCGATGGATTACAATTCCCTTTATTCAGTCCGTCTAAACAAACACACCTTAAGGGGTTGTTTGGGATGATCTAAATAAGTACACTTTTTGACTTTTTGTAAAATATAAGTTGAGTTTTAAATGATATAATAAAGAGGTGATATAACTTAAATAATATAATGTGACTTAAATAGAATAATAATTTTTAAAATTTTTAACTTTTTTAAGAAATGCCAAAACTAACCTAATTCATTCCGCTCACAAACGACCAACCAAACGGCAGATTATGAGTACAATGCGACAAAATCTAAACATGTGAGTCCACAAGTTTGGTTGTCTAATCTTCCTTAATTCGGGCAAATAAACAAGGTAATAAAGTGTTTCGACCTGTATCGTTTGTGTGCGTGTCATAAGCAGTGGATAACAAAAGAGGGCAAATAATTCTTGACTCCTTCATTTAACATTAAAAATATAATTGAAATAAAGCAGGATTCTCTCCAATTTATTGAAATCCATTGGACAGTGCAATTTATATTTTGTGAGTCTACCGTGATTCTAACTCAGTAATTTAAATTGTTTAATTTGTAAGGATGTCAAGTAGATCATCAATATAAAAATAATAAGTGGATTAGACATTAATAATTACGTGATTAAATTATAAAATTATGCCAAAAAAATAAAAATAAAATAAATAAACCATTATATATATGTATATATTTTTTGTAGTTTTGTAATCCTCTATTATATGAATACCAATTTTCAATTAACAATAATTTTCTTGATGACTTACAAAATAGATGATTTAAATTATTGGTGGGACAATTACAAAAAAATCCCTGAGTTTGAGGATTTTTTACAAAATAAATCTTGAATTTTCAATTTTGTCAATTTAAATTAAACCCTAATATTTTGATTTGTTTCAATATAAATCATTTGTTTATTTTTGTTAAATAAAATCAACTGGAAAATGATATTTTATTTATTAAACTTAATGTAGATATTTTTAAAATATTTAAAATACCATTTTTATTGAATTTAATAATTAAAATATCTATTTCACATCGATTTTACTTAACGAAAATAGGCAAATGATTTATATTGAAAACAAATTTAAAGTTTAGAATTTAAATAAAAAAAATTAAAAATTCAAGATTCACTTTATTACTGTTTACATTTAGAAATTCCTGTTGCCAATCAAAAAGTTATGCGGGTGTGAATACAAAAAAAGATTGTTGATTAAATGCAGGCGCACCACAATTTATTGTCCTAATTCAAGACATAGGAATTGTTGAATATTTCTAGCTTTTTAATATAGACAAATGACTATGTGTGGCTAAGAGGAACAGCCATTGGTTCGGACTCCAATGAAAAAGACTTTTAACAAAATTATAGGTACCAAAGATAATTAGACAAAAATTGTGACTTGTATTGATTGGAAATGAAGTATAATTGATAATCTAAAATAATTAAGCTAAGAAGCTAAAGTAATTAAGTTATGAAACTATGATAACTAAGTTAAAATAATGAAGCTATGAAGCTAAGATAAAAGAGCTATGGAGTCATGATAAATATATTGAAAGCTATGAAGTTAAGATAAATGTGTTGAAAGACATGTATTGAAAGATATGTGTTGAAAGACTCTTGGTCGAATGTTTGGTCGGGAACCCTTTCAATATTGCACTTAGAGTTCTTTACACAGTGTTAAGAAAGTCTCTAATTCTGCTCAACTGCCAGAAACGTAGTAGTTCTTCTTGTTGACAGGACTGTTGTGTATTTGAGGTTTATTATGGGCTTATTTTTATTATTCGAACTGTTCATTTTGTAGGGTTTGTTGAGCACTTCATGTTTATCAAAAATTATATTCATCGAATATCAATAATTATGTGATCAGATCACATAATTTTTATGCTATTTCTCAAAGAAAAACTTATTGTTTATTTTTTTTTAATGATAAATTTAGTTTGATCATATAGTTATTAGTATCCGATTAATATGATTTTTAGTAGATATGAAGTACTCAACGAATCCTACAAAATAACGGTTCAGATTATAAAAATAAGCCAATAATAAATCTCAAATTAAGACATAACAGTCAATGCTGTGCCAAAGGCACAACAGTAATCCCTTATCTTTCTGTTGACATGTATTCTTGATGGTAACCTTCATTCTTCAAGAGTAGGAACGATTTTGATCTTCAAAGGCTAGAGCCTATCTTTATGACTTTAACTTGATTCATTGAGCTCTAACAGACCGCTACATGTCCTTTAGACTTTGAATTTGACTTTATTTTGCTTGATTTGAGAAACGAACTCCTTGTTTGTTGCATAAATCTCCTTTTTGTTGTTCAAGTCTATCCTCTAGGAATTCCAAAAAAAATCAATCTTGCCTTACTTGGAAAATAATCCCTTGATTGTAGTTTATGTTGATCCTGCATATCTCCACAAACTGTTATGTGTCCATAAAAAATCATTTGCCTTTGATCTGTGGGAAAAAAAATGGCGCTATCTTTGTGGATAATGTGGAAGATTTTCAAATCTTGTAAGCATCATCACTTATCATAAGGCACCAAAATAGGAGATAAATCTCAAAAATAGGAGATTAGCCTCAATCATCCCCCTCAATTTTAGGAACGGTTAAGATTTATCCATCAAATCCAAGTAAATCTAAATTAATTAGTTAATCCAATGATTTGGTTAACTTAATTAATTAAAATAAATCAATTTTAGCTGCCATTTTATTAGCCATGATGGTAGGTCCTATAAAATCTATGACCTTTTATTTTCCATCGTCATGTGGCACAAATAATTAAAGAAATTATCACGTGACAATTTTTGTCAAAAAAAGAAAAAAAAAAAATACAAACAGTTACATTGTCAAACCTTTGCATTTTTATTTTTTTTAATTTCTCCATTATTAAAATAACTCAAAATAGACTTTCGAAAGGCAAACCACACCATCTAATTCATGTAAAATGGTCTAAACAAAAGCGTTACTCATTTGAAGTTTCATCTTATATTATAAACATAGTACATAATCCGATAATATATAATTTAATCCAATAAATTCATGATATTAAAAACAACTAGGGGCCTCCAACATACCTTATCCTCTTTTCTCTGATACTAGGACTCAAAACAAACATATTACATAAATTGTGATACCCCTGTTCCGTAATTAGCTAATTGGTCCTTAATTTGAATGTGATTATGTGTTTAGCATGATTTTGTGTGCCATTGTGTGATAATATGTGATTTTGAATTTTGATCTGTTTACCGTAGGAATATTTGTTTGAATAATTTGCTTGGGAAATTAAATTGAAGGCCTTATCCGCCACAGAACTCGAAATTGATTGCGCCATTGTGATAGGCATAATTTTTAGAGCTTACGGTAAAATTTAATTGAAAATTGACTTGGGTCAGATTAAATTGATTAAATTAATGAATTAGTGCCCAATTACTTTATTACTATTACATTTGAATTAGTGGGGTTTGTTGTATTTGGGCATTACACCCTCTATTCTCTCTTCCTTACTTCATTTGGCTGATTTTGGGACTCAAAATAGGGAGAGGGTCGGCCTTAGAGAGAGAAAGGGAGAGAATTGTGTAATTTTTGGCTCAAGCTTGGAAATTTGGAGATTTAACTCTAGATTTGACCATAAATTTGAAGAATTGAGCCTCTAGGTAAGCCTTGATCTTTGAATTCATGAGTTTAATGTGTAATCTTGTGTGTTCAAGGTTTGTTTGTGATCAAGAGCATGATTTGAGTTGGTTTTGTTAAAATTGAGGCTTGATATGTGCATGCATGTAAAGAATACCTATGGAATCACAAAATCTAGCATGTAAATTGTAAATTATGAAAGATTGAAAGTTTAATCCTACATGCAAGCATGTTTTTGTTGAGTTTCATGGGAATGAGCACTAATTGCATCATTTGAAGAGGAAATGAAAGTCAAAATGAGCATGCATGTTGATTATTTAAAATGGGAACCTTGAATGCATAAGTTTGAGTTAATTTGGGGCATGCATGTGTTTAATTCTTGAAATTGAGCTCCATGATGATATGTTTTGGCATTTGCACCATGTCAGTACATAAATATATGAAGTTTGAGCCAAAAATCATGAATTGAGACCTTTGAACATCGAAATTGAACTCCAAGAACAGTTTTGGAATTTCTAGAAAGTTTGAATGCCGCTCGAGTGGGGAAACCGCCGTTCGAGCGTGAATTTCGTGCTCCCAACACTTTTTGCAGACTCGATGTCCGCTCGAGCGGAGCATTTCACGCTCGAGCGGAGGAGCTTTATTGATAGGCCTTCCGCTCGAGCGCCAGAATGCACGATCGAGCGTATTTTTCATGCAACCAGTACTTTTGCAGGCCTTAAGGGTCCGTTCGAGCGGGGAAGTCCACGCTCGAGCGGGGACCCTATTTTCTGGAAATCTGAAAATGCATTCTGTGTACTATTTTCCGTTCCCTTTCACTTTCTAAACACTCTGAGGCATATATTGAGTATTGTAATTAAATTAAATGGATAAGAATGAAGTCTAAAGAGGAATATGTGAATTAAAGAATGGATTGAATTATTTGTGACCCATATGTGCTATGTGATGTGTAGGGTCAAGCTCCAGGGCAATTCAACCAACCGATCACTGTGAGTAATATCTAAATTATGTTATTGTCCCATTTGCTTACTCTTATGTAAGTTTTGTAAAGTTCATTAATTTGAATGGTGGATAAGTTTGATATAAAGGCCTATGTGCCAGTTTGATATAAAGGCCTATGTGCCAGTTTGATATAAAGGCCTAAGAGCTAGTTTGATATAAAAGCCTATGTGCCAGTTTGATATAAAAGCCTAAGAGCCAGTTTGATATAAAGGCCTAAGAGCCAGTTTGATATATAAGAGCCAGTCTGATATAAGGGCTGAAATGCCAGTTTGATATGACAAGCATGAAAGGCTTAAATGCCAGTTTGATACGAAAGTATATTTGGGCCGAAGGCCGTTTGATATAAATGTGGGCCGAAGGCCGATTGATAAAATGTGGGCCGAAGGCCGTTTGATATAAATGTGGGCCGAAGGCCGTTTGATATAAATGTGGGCCGAAGGCCGATTGATAAAATGTGGGCGAAGGCGTTTTAATCTGAAGTGTATGTGGGGCGAAGGCCGTTTGACATGAATGAATTGGGCGAGGCGTGCGTTGTGTTGGAACCTCGGTTACTTAACACATATGTCTATGTATGTATGTATTAGTTAGAAATGCAAATTGGGCCCAAGGCCGTTTGATGTATATTGTTCCAATGTATATTCTTTATTTGGTATTATTCACTGGGCTTTCGCTCACGCTCATTCATGTGTTTGTAGGTGAGCCCAGAGGAGTCCAAACCCAGCCTCAGTGAAGTCAGTGTGGAACAACAAAGATTTTTGGAAAAGTCAACCCTTGTGTCTCACTCACGAGACCCGCCTTCGCCTTTTGTCGTTTGTTTCTATTCTGTTATGTTGGCGAAGTTTTTGTACATCTGTGTATAGTTTTGTTTGGCTGACTTAGATTTGAATGATCTTGTTTGCACAGAATTTTATGTCATTGCACTTTCTGTCGTGAGTTATTAACATATGTATATAATGATGTGCATATAAGCACGGCTCTATGGACAAAGTTTCAAATTGCTTCCGTTTGGCCCCTATGAACTTTGTTAAAATACGTTTGGTTTGGTTTGAGCCGTAGGTAATCTCACGATTACTAGCTAGTTATGTCCTTAACCTACGGGGGCGGGTTCGGGTCATGACAGAGTGGTATCAGAGTACGAGTTAATAACTCACACACTTGTCCAAAAGAGCAATAAGCGTCTAGAAAAGATCTAGGATGCATTCATGTTATAAATATGAATCTGAAGGCATCAAGAATATGCTTAAGCGTTTCGATATGAACAGTTATGTGTCATAAATTCGTGAATTGCTTGCATTGTAAACCATTGGAATATGTATGCTCTCTAGTATATCCATACTTGTGAATCTTTTGTATAAGTATAATGCAAGTTTAATCAGATAGTAAGTAATAACTTTGTAAGGTTATGTTTAGCTTTAAGCATTTTCTGATGATATGAATGAATGATTGCCCAAAATTCTCTTTGAACGTAATTGTGGTATTCTTAGCAGAGGCCCTCACCCAGGGGATATAATACTGTGGCTTATGGTCATGAGGCCCTAGCCCGGGGGAAATAATACCATGGTACAGGCCCTCGCCCGGGGGAAACAATACCGTGGCCTATGTATGTGATATGTTACCTGGTATTGGAGGTTCCATTATGGAACTTGATAGGCTTGACCAACATGATATGTTACACTAAAGAAAGTACCACACATGATTTGAATTTGAGATATAAATTGTTACGCTAATGTGTACAACAAGTTTGTTTTGTTATAATGCACATACATGAAAAATTGTCTATGTGCATTCGATTTTGCAAATGGGTGTTCATATGAATATGATTTGGGTTTATAATTATTTGGTAAGTGTTCAGCATGCGATATCTGATAAGTATGCAATCATCTATAACGCATGCGATTAATTGTGTCTTGACGATACATTAAATGAGAATATAACAATGTGCGAATGTACCCATGGGTGTCTGTGTTTGTTTTGTATCGAGCATCCCGTTAATTGGCAAGGTTTAATAAGAACTTGTGTGGAGTGTGGATAAAGTAAGGGCATATGAGTTTGCAGACTCTTCCACAGCCCGGTTTGATAGACTAGAAAGAATAGTACAAGAAATGGCAGAAATCTTAAGACGACAACGTCAGTTGCTGCTACGGCGAAAACCTTTGCCATCACCAGTGTAAGGAACATTGAGGAGTTGTTATCGGATTTCTGGGGTTTGTTATAGGTGTGGTGAAATGGACCGTATGGTGAGGAACTGTCCCCAGACTGAACAAAATGTGAATAAATTTTCTGCCTCAGCTAGATTCATACAAATGGTAGGAATTGCTAATCAGGATAGAGTAATCACACTCATCTCAGAAAGCGCTCAAAATACTGCGACCGTTATCCCAGGTATCTGTACTATTATAAACGATTGCTTATGTGTTGATTGATTCTGAATTAGTACATGTGTACATTTTTGCTTGGGATATTATTTGATTCGGATCGGCATACTCTTTCATATTTGCTACCTGTATATTTGGATTGGTCAGACCCACAAGATTGAGACTGTGTTTATTGAACATATACGCTCCATTTGGGAAATTTGTGATATTGCTTAACTCTGCATATGCACATGTACATCTGAACCTATACTCAGGGTGATCTGTTATATTACTGTCTTTAATGACTAAGCCACTAGAATTCTGACTCTATATGGTGAGACCATGCATTTGAATTGGTAGAAAATTGACTGGATTATGTGACTATACTGGGCTCGACCCATAAACCTACACTTTGTGACTAATTTGGAACCTTTGAGTAACAAACCCTATCTTATGTATAATCGAGGAACTCTGTTTAATGTGTTACTGTGCACCGTGTGCCTGTATATAAGACTTGTTTGGGAATTGCCGTATTGATTATGGTACATACCTCCTGATCTGAATAACTGCATGCTTATGCAACTACCCCCAAATTTATGTGGTTAATGCCATATTGTATATGACTGGAAATACTTTGATATGAACAGTTGTAATGAATGACTCTGATTTGACTTTGAGAACTTATAAACTTAGGACAGTGGTGAAACTATCAACCATGTGCCTAAACAAACGAAGTGAGCCTTACAGAACCGAATGTACCCCATTTGAGAAAACTTTTATTTGATTTGGTCCGATAGAACCTTTGTTCGATTTGGCCTGATAGAACCCTTATTGGATATAATTCCATAGGACCTTTGTTTGGTTTAATCTAATAAGACCCTTGCTTGGATTGATCGATAAGACCCCCTATCTAATTTAATTTTGTTAAAAGGGATTAAGGATTGTTCATGAATAATAGCCAGATTATTCTCGGTAGAAAAACTGATAGACCCAAAACTTGAATCCGTTTGGAATACTTGACTTATTTGAAAGACCTTTTGTGGGCTATCAACAGATTGGTCTAACCATGAACACCATTGAGAACCGACCTCCAACTATTGAGACATATGTGTTATAAAGGAATAGAATTGTACAAATCCCGTGATTGGGTGGTGTGTTGTCATATTCTTGCTTGTTTGAAGCTATGGAAACTGCTGACAACAGATTAACTTGATTGTAAACTGTACTGAATATTTATCCTTCGTTAACCAGAATTTGCTTCAGTGTTATCGGATTTCGGGAAATCAGGTTATAGTGAGTGGTATTATGTTTGTTTTGATGACATTCTTGGGACGTCCTTTCGTGCTCGGGGACGCTAAGCCTATGTAGCACTTTTGTTGAGATACCTCTTTTGCCACCGACGGTCTTGTACGGGTGGGTTTGTCTAATCGATCTCGGGTCGGCCACCGACGGTCGTGAACGGGTGTGCTTTGATTTTGAGACGATTATTCCTTTGTTTTGTCCGGAATGTCATCCTTTGGTATTATGTGGATGTTATTAACATCCAAGAAGCTTTGAAAAACCCTGATTATCCGAAAGTGTGTGAATTCAGTATGCCTTGTGTAAATAACTGCTCAGTGCCATTGTATCCTATAATTGGGGCTTTGAGGATATGTAAATTGTGTTTAACACATGATTGATTGTTTTAGTATTACCTTTGACGCTATGGGGATTAGTATATGAATTGCCTTATGCTTTTGATGACTATCAGATAATGTGGGGAGACTCGATGGAACAGAGAATTGAATACTGAACTAAATTGGAAACTGTAAACTGTAAACTGTTGAATGAATTGAGAACACGTGTATTATGTTAGAAATGGACTGCGTCAGTGTTATTGCACTTTACAATCAGTGCTATGGGGATATGTGAACTATGTACATTGTATGGTCGATTGTTTCGTTGTTATCTTGTTGACTCGGGAATTAGTGCCTGGATCCACTTTAAATTCCTAAAGACGTTTGATTGACCTTGATTAACTGTGATGAACTACTGAACTAAATATCGAATCGGACTATGAGTTGCGGAACTATTGAAGAATGAATTGAACTTTTGCGACAAGGAAATGGACCAAACTCCTATGGTAAGGTTAGTTGGCATTTGAAATAAAAATGTTGGCGACCTATTGTGAAGAAAGAAATTGTTGAATTTATGCCTAAATGTTTTCGGTGCCAACAAGTCAAAGTTTAATAACGGATATTGGCAGAACTACAGCAATCTCTCTCTATTTCGGAATGGGAATAGGGATATGTGACTACGAATTTCGTTGTGAGACTACCTTGAGCACTCAAGGTGTAAATCCTGTTTGGATTATTGTATGTGGAATTACTGAATTTGCTTGTTTCCTCCCTGTGACATTTTCGTATGATGCTAGTAGACTAGCCACTGTTTACATCAATAAGGTTGCTTGTTTGTATGGGGTCCCAGTGTCTATTGTTTAGACAGAAATTCTGAAATGTGTTTGAATTCTGACAAGCCTTCAAGAGGCAATGGGGACTGAATTATGATTTGGCGCTGTTTTCCATCCACGAATAGATGAACAATCAGAAAGAACTTTTTAGGTTCTGGGAGAAATGCTCCAAATGTGTGCGTTAGATTTTTTGGAATTGGAAAGATCTATCCATCGTTGACAAACTTTGTTTACAACAACAGCTCACTCTAGTTTCGGTATGGCACTATACAAGCTTTGTATGGTAGAAAAGGTGAGTCTCTAACTGATTGAAAATAGAGCGTTGCTTGATTCGGGACTAGGTGAATGACTATCGGAAGGGATTGGAACCATTAAATGAAAAGTGTTCCGAATTGTTTTCGACCGAAGGTAACTTAAGTTTGGAGGACCAAACTTCCTAAAGGGGGGAAGACTGTGATATCCCTGTGTCACGACCCAAATCCGCCCCTATGGGTTTAGCACCGTAACCGGCCAGTAATCCGAGAATACCGAAGGCAACAAGAATACAAGATAGCTTGGGGCATGTCTGATACAAGAAATAAACAATGTCCAATGAGCTGTGACAGTCTGTATGCAAAAAGATTTTTTCATACATATATGTAGTCGGTGACAAACCAGTATGTACATATATACAATCATTCAAAACAGAGACTTAATCCCTACTAAACAGTGCAGTACGGTCTATACAGTTATTACAAGTAATTCCAGAGACAGACGGGGAAAAAAATAACACCCCTAAGCCATAGCTTGGCTGGCTCGGAACCTCGCGGTGAGGCACAATGATTGGCTTGACAAAACTGGAGTTTACCCCGACACTTCTAGCATTGGTTTGGTGCCTATACACCTACATATATATATGAGCAGTGAGCTAAAGTCGAGTGAATAACATAATGCGTAAAGGGGTTTAGAATGAATGTCTTTACAGTAATGAAAACGGTTCATTTCAATAAGTATATTAGTTGTTTAGTATAGTAAACAGTCATTTGTGGTACATCCATTAGCATAACAGTAAACAGTAGGTCTTAAAAGACCGAACAGTAAATGATGGCCATCAATCAGTAAACAGTAGTGGTTCAAACGAGGGAACCGACAAAGATCTCTATAACAGTAATAGTCAGTAACAATAGTTGCTAAGGATGCCTGTCTGATTCGAGAATATAGGACATATATTCATTGATTATGATAGCAGTTGAAAACAATATGATTCGATTATTGAGAAGATAATCATTTTGAACATATCTTTACAGTTGTTACTCACGAGTTACGGGCTCTGATAGGCTAGAGCGTCTCCTTGAAATGCCAACCCTAAACAGTACAGAACGAACACACACTAAGCTATACAGTTGGGAAGGATAATAATAATTTAACCCCTAAATGCCTCGGTGTGTTCTACATTTATATCCTCATTAAGATGTCTTAAACTAGGCCTAAGAATGCCTAGGATGGGACGATGATGCAAAGATGTATTCAGAAAACATTTTCAGAATTTTCAGAAAAACAGAGTCCCACTCGAGCGCAGGTTTTCCCCGCTCGAGCGTATATGCAATAAAGGTCCCCGCTCGAGCATCAACTTACCCGCTCGAGCGGACCGAAAAGTACTGGATAGGTGAAATTCACGCTCGATCGGGCGCTCAATAGCCGCTCGAGCGTAAGACACAAGATCCCGCTCAAGCGTCAATACTTCCGCTCGAGCGGACTCCAACATAGTGCAAAATATTGGGAGCACGTATTTCCCGCTCGAGCGCCACTTTTCCCGCTCAAGCGGGAGTCCAAAATCTGGAATTTCCAGATTTGAACTTCCAAGCTCAAATCAAGTTTAAATGCATCAAAATCGATTTCTTTGGGCCCATTTTCCAGAGAACACGTCAAAACTCATAGTACTACACGTTTTAAAGATCAATTTGATAAATAAAAGCCCAATGGTGTTTCAATTGAATCCATTTTCAAACCCAATTCCATGAACATGATCCAAACATGACATGCATGAACTTTAAACAACTTCCAAGTTCCAAAACATGCTCTAATGAGCCAAATCTTTCAAAAACATGGTAAGTCCATGGTCCATTATAAAAATATGTGCATGAATGTCCAATTTATGAAAAACTAGCTCAAAAAATGCAAGAGTATGCCATGCATGCAACAATTAAGCTTCAATTCAACAACATTGAACCAATTCTTGACTTAGCTCCTTAAACTACCATGATCCATACTAAGAGGAACTCAAATACACAATTAAGAGGATAGAATTCATACCTAGGTTCCTCAATTGCAAGTTTAGAGGCTCAATTATGCACTTAAGCTTCAATTCCTCAAGATTCAAGCCAATTCTCTATGTTGAATTCACTACTCTCGCTCTCTCTCCCTCTTTGGTCGGTTATGAACACAAGAATGGCTGAAGAATTTGTTTTGTCTGAGTGTATAAGGCTCAAAGATGTCCTAGGTAGTGGCCCACTCACAATGGCAATTTGGTAGATAAGGCAACTTATGTGTTTTACATTATTTAATCTAGTTTAATCATACAAAATCAATTTTCAATTAAATACACCATAAAATCATATAAATTCTAACGATCCTAAATCATCAATCAATTTCCAGTTCGGCCGCCGATAAGGCCTTCAATTAGCAGTTTAAACATAAAACATGCACAGATAATCAAACAGTCAAACAGATAGGAATGCAATTCAAACAGATACAGTCAATCTATTCAATTTCAGATTTCAGTCAGTCAGTTTAGTATTTCGATCAGTTCAATTATCAATCATAATCAGTCTTAGTTTAACAGTATTCGGTAGTTTGTCGGTAAACAGTGGTGAGGGTTATTACAGTCTCCCCTTCTTAAAAAGAGTTTAGTCCTCTAAATTCGAATTACCTTCATTCTGGAAGAAGACAGGGTTCAGTGGAAACAGTTCGGGATATCTCTTAGCCATGTCATCTTCCCTTTCCCAAGTGGCATACACGCCACCATGGTTCTGCCAGTCAACTTTCACTAACGGGATCTCTTTATTTCTCAGTTTCTTGATCCGTCTGTTCACAATCTGTATAGGCCGTTCCTCGCAAGTGTAGTCATCGCTCAGCACTACATGAGTAGGCTCAATCACATGGAAAGGATCCCGGAGATAATCTCTTAACATTGAAATGTGGAAGACATTGTGCATATGCTCCATTTCAAGAGGAAGCGCAACTTGATACGCCACCGGATTGATTTTCTCAATAATCTCATACGGTCCGACATATCTCGGCGCTAACTTGCCTTTGACTCCAAAATGAGTCCGGCCTTTCATTGGTGTCACTTTCACAAAAACGTGATCACCCACTTCATATTCTCTGTCTCGCCTTCTGACATCTACATAGCTTTTCTGTCTGTTCTGTGCAGTTTTCAGTCACTGTTGTATCAGTTTCACTTTCTCAGTCGTTTTGTAAACAATCTCGGGCCCAAGCAAAGGCTCATCTCTAACTTCTGCCCAGCAAATCGGAGATCTACATTTTCTGCCATACAATGCCTCGAAAGGCGCCATGCCAATACTTGAATGATAACTGTTGTTGTAGGCGAATTCAGCCAATGGCAAATGGCTTTTCCAATTTCCATGAAAATCAAGGACACACATTCTTAGCAAATCCTCCAGAGTTTGGATGGTCCTCTCTGACTGACCATCTGTCTGAGGATGATAGGCACTACTCAGTCTCAGTTCAATACCCAATGCAGTCTGTAAGCTTTGCCAAAATCTTGACGTAAACTTCGAATCCCTATCAGAAACAATGGACACAGGCACTCCATGCAGTCTAACAATTTCATCAATATAGAGTATAGCCAATTTGTCCGCATTATAAATTGTCTTAACAGGTAAGAAGTGAGCAGATTTAGTCAGTCTATCAACAATAACCCAAATCGAGTCCATACCTTTACTGGAGCGAGGCAATCCCACAATAAAATCCATGGTAATATGTTCCCATTTCCACTCCGGTATCGGTAAAGGCTGCAATAAGCCTGCGGGTCGTTGATGTTCAGCTTTGACTTGTTGGCAATGAAGACATTTTGATACAAAATCGGCAATTTCTTTCTTCATTCTCGGCCACCAGAAATTCAGTTTCAAATCTTGATACATTTTCGTGTTTCTCGGATGGATAAAAGATTTTGAGTTGTGGCCCTCTTGCAGAACTCTTCTTTTCAGTTCAGTATCATTCGGTACACACAGTCTTTCTTGAAATTTCAGTACATTACTTTCAAATTTGAACCCCAATCTCGGTTTAGATTCCCTTTCTTCAATGATCCTTCTCAAGAAGTCATCCTGTTGCTGTTTCTCTTTAATTTCTTCAATCAGTGCCGATTAAGCAGAAATAGCAGCTATTGTTCCACCTTGGTCTCTCAAAACAACTTCAATTTCAGATTTTTCAAGGTCACAAAGCAACTCTCTCTGCCCAGTAAGCAAACAGGCTAAGTTCCCGATCGACTTTCGGCTCAATGCATCGGCAACGGTATTGGATTTTCCCGGATGGTACAAAATTTGTAGGTCATAATCTTTAATCAGTTCTAGCCACCTCCGCTGTCTCATGTTAAGTTCTTTCTGTGTGAAGAAATATTTCAAACTTTTGTGGTCGATATAAACTTCACATGTCGCCCCATACAGATAGTGACGCCAAATTTTCAGTGCAAATACTACTGCAGCAAGTTCCAAATCATGGGTCGGGTAGTTCTTTTCATGCGGTCGCAGTTGTCAGGAAGCATAAGCAATTACTCTCCCATTCTGCATTAAAACACATCCCAAACCTTTATGAGAAGCATCACTAAATACAATATAACCATTCGTACCTGAAGGTAAGGTAAGAACAAGTGCAGTCACAAGTCGAGTTTTCAACTCTTGAAATGCTGCTTCCCTTTGGTCAGTCCAGTCAAATGACATCCCCTTCTGAGTCAATTGATTCAACGGTAAGGCAATTTTGAAAAAATCTTTGACAAACCTTCTGTAATATCTAGCCAAACCCAAAAAGCTTCGGACTTCTGTCACATTTGTCGGTCTAGGCCAGTTTACTACAGCTTCAATTTTCTGTGGATCAACAGAAATTCCATCTTTGCTAACAACATGTCCCAAAAACATAACATGATTAAGCCAAAACTCACATTTAGATAGTTTAGCATAAAGTTTCTGTTCGCTTAGGGTCTGTAGGGCAAGTCTTAGATGATGTTCATGTTCTTCTCTAGTCTTAGAATAAATCAGTATGTCATCAATGAATACCACAATAAAATCATCAAGGTATGGTTTAAAGATCCTGTTCATGAGGTCCATAAATGCAGCAGGTGCATTGGTAACTCCGAAAGGCATAACTAAAAATTCGTAATGTCCATACCTCGTTCGAAAAACAGTTTTATCAATGTCTTCTGGTTTAACTTTCAGTTGGTGATATCCAGATCTGAGATCAATATTAGAAAACACTTGAGCACCACATGGCGATCAAATAAGTCATTATCTGTGATAATGGATATTTATTTTTCCGCGATTACCTTGTTCGATTCACGGTAATCAATGCATAGTCTCGATGAGCCGTCTTTCTTTTTCACAAACAAGGCGAGGTGCTACTATGAAGTATTAGGCCTGATAAACTTCTTGTCTAACAGTTCTTGCAGTTGCACTTTCAATTCTTTCAATTCAGTTGGAGCCATTCGGTAAGGAGCTTTCGATACAGGCTGTGTACCCAGAATCACATCAACGGTGAACTCAATCTCCCTGTCAATCAAATCCCCTGGCAGATCATCTGAAAATACATCTGGGAATTCTCTGACTATAGGAATACAGTTCACATCAGTTTTAATATTGTCACTAGTAGATACAGTCAGTACAGAACACAGATACCCTTTACACCCCTTTCTAATCAATTTAACGGCTTTCACAGATGAAATCAAATACGGAGGAGGTACTACTCCAACCTCATTAAACACAAATTCGGGTAAACCAGGTGGACGGAAAACAACTTGCTTTGTCACACAGTCAATAGTAGCATGATATTTTTGTAACCAGTCCATTCCTAATATGACATCAAAATGATCAATGTTCAATGGCAATAAATCAATAAACAGATGCATATCCCCAACAATGATTTCACATACAGGGTATATATAAGCACATGTCATGGATCCCCCAACAGGTGATGATATAGCTAACAGATAGTTCATGGGTTCTAAGGGTCTGTTCAATTTTCATGAAAAAGCATGCGATACGTATGAGTGTGTAGACCCCGAATCAATCAGTACATATGCATTTTGAGTACAAATAGAGAGGATACCTGACACAACGGTCTCGGTATTTTGCACATCTCCCGATACTAGGGCGAACATTCGGCCCTGCTTCATAGGCTCTTTCCCGGTAGCTTTGGGGTTCGGTTTTGGTGCTTTCTGATTGATCATTGTAGCTTTAACTACTATTGCCCGGAGCAGTGGAAGGACAATCTTTCACCATGTGGCCCACCTTGCCACACCTGTAACAAGCACCAGAAATTTTATAACAAACTCCCTTATGGTTCTTACCACATTCGGAACAGGGCGGAAAGGAATGGTTTCCTTGACTAGAAGTAGTCGTTGACCCTGTATTTTGCTTTTTGTTCAGCGGGTTGTTCTTGCCTTTCTTGAACTTAAAATCCTGTCTCTTACCACGCCATTCAGACGCTGGTGTTTCAGATTGTTTCACAGCTTCGATGTTCACTTCAGCCATCAAAGCTCGGTCAAGAACATTCACATAAGTCGGTAATTTCAGAACACTTATTCTGTCCAGTATTGTAACATTCAGGCCGCCTTCAAACTTTCTGGCCTTCTTGTAATAAGTGTCCACCATATGTGGTCCATATCTAGCAAGTCCGGTGACCTTTGTTTCGTATTCGGCGACGGACATCGTGTCCTGTCTCAGTTGTTCAAATTCAGTCACCTTCTTATTCCTAGCACACTTAGGGAAGTACTTTTCAAAGAAGGCTACTTTGAATTAAGCCCAAGTCATAGCAATGTTGTCATCACGAGTAAGCATCCACCACCTTCTAGCCTCTTCCTGCAAAGTAAAGGTGGCCAACAGTACCTTATGTGCCTCCGAGCATGGAAACACTTCAAACAGTTTTTCAATCTCTAAAACCCATGCTTCAGCTTTTAACGGTTCAAGGCCTCCCTGAAAGATGGCGGTTTCAGTTTGCTGAACTTCTGGGTAAGAGCAATTATGTCCCCATCATTAACATTCGCATTCTGTACATTCACATTCTGTTCCGGTACAGCCGGAGGAGGAGGTGGGGGCTGTTGGTTCTGTTGTTGCTCTAATCTTGCAGTTATCAGTTCCATCATTCTTTCCATTCTTGCCATTCTTGCCTCAGTGGATGAGGACTCAGATTCATTTGCATTATCCATTTCACTATAAGCAGTTATAGCAATTATAAACATAAGCAGTTGCATACTTAACAGTTTATCACATTAGCACATATTTAGTCATGTCATAACCATACACTTATCATGCTCATGTAATGCCCTAATCGCTTTTCTAGGACATCCTATAGCTCATTTGCACACGTGTGTGCGGTATAACTCGTGTTTAAGTATTGCTCTGATACCACTCTGTCACGACTCAAACCCGCTCCTATGGGTTTAGCAATCAGAATCGCCAAGAATCCGAGAATATCAAGGCCCGCTAACAAAGAATACAGTATAACAGAGTACAGGGGCATGGCGGAAGCCAATACAGTAAATAAACAATGTCCAATGAGCTGTGACAGTCTGTATGCAAAAAGATTTTTTTCATACATATATGCAGTCGGTGACAAAACAGTATGTACATATATACAATCATTCAAAACAGGGACTTAATCCCTACTAAACAGTATAGTACGGTCTATATAGTTATTACAAGTAATTCCAGAGACAGACGGGGGAAAAATAGAACACCCCTAAGCCATAACTTGGCCAGCTCGGAACCTCATAGTGAGGCACAATGGTTGGCTTGACAAAACTGGAGTTTACCCCGACGCTTCTAGCATTGGTCTGGTGCCTGTACACTTACATATATATATGAGCAGTGAGCTAAAGTTGAGTGAATAACATAATGCGTAAAGGGGTTTAGAATGAATGTCCTTACAGTAATGAAAACGGTTCATTTCAATAAGTATATTAGTTGTTCAGTACAGTAAACAGTCATGTGTGGTACATCCATTAGCATAACAGTAAACAGTAGGTTTTAAAAGATCGAACAGTAAATGATGGCCATCAATTAGTAAACAGTAGTGGTTCCAACGAGGGAATCGACAGAGATCTTTGTAACAAGAATGTCAAGAATGATGAGTTGCTAAGGATGCCTGTCTGATTTGGAATATAGGACATACATTCATTGATTAAGAATAGTTGAGAAAACAATACTGATTCGATTATTGAAGATAATCATTTTGAACATATCTTTACACAATTGTTACTCACGAGTTACGGGCTCTGAGGCTAGAGTGTCTCCTTGAAATGCCAACCCTAAGCGATGTAAACGAACACAAACTAAGCTATACAGTTGGGAAGGATAATAATAATTTAACCCCTAAATGCCTCGGTGTGTTCTATATCTATATCCTCATTAAGATTTCTTAAACTAGGCCTAAGAATGCCTAGGATGGGATGAGGATGCAAAGATGTATTCAGAAGACATTTTAATTTTGAAGCAGAGTCCCGCCGGCTTGAGTTTTCCCCGCCGGCGTATATGCAATAAAGGTCCCCGCTCGAGCGTCAACTTACCCGCTCGAGCGGACCGAAAAGTACTAGATAGGTGAAATTCACGTTCGATCGGGCGCTCAATAGCCGCTCAAGCGTAAGACACAAGATCTCGCTCGAGCGTCAATACTTCCGCTCGAGCGGACTCCAACATAGTGCAAAGTACTGGGAGCACGTATTTCCCGCTCGAGCGCCACTTTTCCCGCTCGAGCGGGAGTCCAAAATCTGGAATTTTCAGATTTGAACTTCCAAGCTCAAATCAAGTTTAAATGCATCAAAATCGATTTCTTTGGGCCCATTTTCCAGAGAACACCTCAAAACTCATAATACTACATGTTTTAAAGATCAATTTGATAAATAAAAGCCCAATGGTGTTTCAATTGAATCCATTTTCAAACCCAATTCCATGAACATGATCCAAACATGACATGCATGAACTTTAAACAACTTCCAAGTTCCAAAACATGCTCTAATGAGCCAAATCTTTCAAAAACATGGTAAGTTCATGGTTCATTGTAAAAATATGAGCATGCATGTCCAATTTATGAAAAACTAGCTCAAAAAATACAAGAGTATGCCATCCATGCAACAATTAAGCTTCAATTCAACAACATTGAACCAATTCTTGACTTAGCTCCTTAAACTACCATGATCCATACTAGGAGGAACTCAAATACACAATTAAGAGGATAGAATTCATACCTAGGTTCCTTAATTGCAAGTCTAGAGGCTCAATTATGCACTTAAGCTTCAATTCCTCAAGATTCAAGCCAATTCTCTATGTTGAATTCACTACTCTCGCTCTCTCTCCCTCTTTGGTCGGTTATGAACACAAGAATGGCTGAAGAATTTGTTTTGTCTGAGTGTATAAGGCTCAAAGATGTCCTAGGTAGTGGCCCACTCACAATGGCAATTTGGTAGATAAGGCAACTTATGTGTTTTACATTATTTAATCTAGTTTAATCATACAAAATCAATTTTCAATTAAATACACCATAAAATCACATAAATTCTAATGATCCTAATCATCAATCAATTTCCGGTTCGGCCACCGATAAGGTCTTCAATTAGCAGTTTAAACATAAAACATGAACAGATAATCAAACAGTCAAACAGATAGGAATGCAATTTAAATAGATACAGTCAATCAATTCAGTTTCAGATTTCAGTCAGTCAGTTCAGTATTTCGATCAGTTCAACTATCAGTCATAATCAGTCTTAGTTTAACAGTATTCGGTAGTTTGTCGGTAAACAACTGTGAGGGTTATTACACCCTATTCCGTAATTAGCTAATTGGTCCTTAATCTGAATGTGATTATGTGTTTAGTATGATTTTGTGTGCCATTGTGTGATAATATGTGATTTTGAATTTCGATCTGTTCACCGTAGGAATGTTTGTTTGAATAATCTGCTTGGGAAATTAAATTGAAGGCCTTATCGGCCACAGAACCCGAAATTGATTGCGCTATTGTGATTGGCATAATTTTTAGAGCCTACGGTGAAATTTAATTGAAAATTGACTTGGGTCAAATTAAATTATTAATGAATTAGTGCCCAATTACTTTATTACTATTTTATTTGAATTAGTGGGGTTTGTTGTATTTGGGTATTACACCCACTATTCTCTCTTCCTTACTTTATTTGGCTGATTTTGGGACTCAAAATAGGGAGAGGGTCGGCCTTAGAGAGAGAAAGTGAGAGAATTGTGTAATTTTTGGCTCAAGCTTGGAAATTTGGAGATTTAACTCTAGATTTGACCATAAATTTGAAGAATTGAGCCTCTAGGTAAGCCTTGATCTTTGAATTCATGAGTTTAATGTGTAATCTTGTGTGTTCAAGGTTTGTTTGTGATCAAGAGCATGATTTGAGTTGGTTTTGTTAAAATTGAGGCTTGATATGTGCATGCATGTAAAGAATACCTATGGAATCACAAAATCTAGCATGTAAATTGTAAATTATGAAAGATTGAAAGTTTAATCCTACATGCAAGCATGTTTTTGTTGAGTTTCATGGGAATGAGCACTAATTGCATCATTTGAAGAGGAAATGAAAGTCAAAATGGGCATGCATGTTGATTATTTAAAATGGAAACCTTGAATGCATAAGTTTGAGTTAATTTGGGGCATGCATGCGTTTAATTCTTGAAATTGAGCTCCATGATGATATGTTTTGGCATTTGCACTATGTTAATACATAAATATATGAAGTTGGAGCCAAAAATCATGAATTGAGACCTTTGAACATCAAAATTGAACTCCAAGAACAGTTCTGGAATTTCCAAAAAGTTTGAATGCCACTCGAGGGGAGAAACCGCTGCTCGAGCGTGAATTTTGTGCTCCCAGCACTTTTTGCAGACTCGATGTCTGCTCGAGCGGAGCATTTCACGCTCGAGCGGGGGAGCTTTGTTGATAGGCCTTCCGCTCAAGCGCCAGAATGTACGATCGAGCGTATTTTTCATGCAACCAGTACTTTTGCAGGCCTTAAGGGTCCGCTGAAGGAAGTCCACGCCGAAGCGAGGACCTGCTTCGAAATCAAAATGCATTCAGATTCGCTTTTCCGCTTCTTGCACTTCTAAACACTCTTAGGCATACATTGAGCATTGTAATTGAATTAAATGGATAAGAATGAAGCCTAAAGAGGAATATGTGAATTAAAGTACGAATTGAATTATTTGTGACCCATATGTGCTATGTGATGTGTAGGGTCAAGCTCTAGGGCAATTCAACCAACCGATCACTGTGAGTAATATCTAAATTATGTTATTGTCCCATTTGCTTACTCTTATGTAAGTTTTGTAAAGTTCATTAATTTGAATGGTGGACAAGTTTGATATAAAGGCCTATGTGCCAGTTTGATATAAAGGCCTAAGAGCCAGTTTGATATAAAGGCCTATGTGCCAATTTGATATAAAGGCCTAAGAGCCAGTTTGATATAGAGGCCTATGCGCCAGTTTGATATAAAGGCCTAAGAGCTAGTTTGATATACAGGCCTAAGAGCCAGTCTGATATAAGGGTTGAAATGCCAGTTTGATATGACAAGCATGAAAGGCTTAAATGCCAGTCTGATACGAAAGTATATTTGGGCCGAAGGCCGTTTGATATAAATGTGGGCTGAAGGTCGATTGATAAAATGTGAGCCGAAGGTCGTTTGATATAAATGTGGGCCAAAGGCCGATTGATAAAATGTGGGCCGAAGACCGTTTTGGTACGAAAGTGTATGTGGGGCCGAAGGCTGTTTTGACATGAATAAATTGGGCCCGAGGCCATACGTTGTATTGGAATCTCAGTTACTTAACTTACATATGTCAATGTATGTATGTATTAGTTAGAAATGAAAATTGGGCCCAAGGCCGTTCGATGTATATTGTTCCAATGTATATTCTTTATTTGGTATTATTCACTGGGCTTTCGCTCACGCTCATTCATGTGTTTGTAGGTGAGCCCAGAGGAGTCCAAACCCAGCCTCAGTGAAGTCAGTGTGGAATAACAAAGAATTTTGGAAAAGTCAACCCTTGTGTCTCACCCACGAGACCCGCCTTCGCCTTTTGTAGTTTGTTTCTGTTCTATTTTGTTGGCGAAGTTTTTGTACATCTGTGTATAGTTTTGTTTGGCTGACTTAGATTTGAATGATCTTGTTTGCACAGAATTTTATGTCATTGCACTTTCTATTGTGAGTTATTAACATATGTATGTAATGATGTGCATATAAGCACGGTTCTATGGACAAAGTTTCAAATTGCTTCCGTTTGGCCCCCATGAACTCTGTTAAAATACGTTTGGTTTGGTTTGAGGCCGTAGGTAATCTCACGATTACTGGCCGGTTATGTCCTTAACCCATGGGGGCGGGTTCGAGTCATGACATAAATTCTCCCTAATCCCTAATATATTTTAACACATCACATCACTAAATCTTAAATCTTAAATTTTAAGGGAGTGCACACTATAACATTTTTTTAAAATTTATCCCAAATGAAGCCAAAGTTTAGAAATATATATAATTTTCACATTATCTTTTTGTCGATCCATATTCTTTTGAAAGTTGAAAGTGAAGAGTGTAGGCAAAAATGTGTGGGCCTATACTAACATAGCAGTCTTACAGGCTTTACCCTCTGCCTATACCGACTATTAAAATCAGAGATAGTTCACTTTTTTCTTGCGAAATACATCGTAGTCTTAGTACAGCAAGCCTGAATGTAGCTGTACTTGAGAATCGTGAATTTCTTGTAAGGCAAAACATGGCGTCAGACCCCTAGAGTGATAGTGGGCCAGGTGTTCATCTAATGGTAAAGACCTACTGTTGGCTACATATTTTGTACGAGCCAATTACAATTCGATGCGTGGCGTAATAAGGGTAATATAGGAAGACTATTCAGGTCCTCGATCCTGATCGTACACGTGGCAGTTAGTATTGGTTATTAAGAGATCTGAGTAGCAGCGGATTAACAAAGGAATACAAAGTAACGTAGCTTCAATGGTTACTCACATTTCATATTCAAATTTAGGAGGGAAGCTTAACTACAAGTAATGGCGTAATGGAGCTAATATTGGGGCAACATGATCGATGATCATGGAGGAGCAGTTCGATGGTTGGAAGTGCAATTCGATGGTCACCCTTAAGCAGTATAAATAGTAGAGAAGGCCCCAGAAAAAAGCCCTAGACTCAGATCCAAAAAATCAGTTCTTTATACTTATTTTCCTTTCCAGTTTTACATTTACAGTCTTACATTTATAGTTCTTTACATTACTGTACTTTAAGGTCTTGTTTGATTCACAAGATTAATAGTGAAGTA
Organism: Camellia lanceoleosa; assembly: GCA_025200525.1. NCBI lineage: Eukaryota > Viridiplantae > Streptophyta > Magnoliopsida > Ericales > Theaceae > Camellia > Camellia lanceoleosa. The sequence goes on from CM045761.1 coordinate 157,528,632, forward strand.
TTAATAATCCTATTAAATTAGTGTGGTATTCACTATCCTGTTGGATTAATGTCCATTGGATTAATAATCCCACCCCTACCCCATTATTAATAATCCTACAAATTTGTTGGATTAATTATCCATTGGATTAATAATCCTAAACCAAAATGTTAAAACAAACATAGGATAATAGGGCCCACGGATTAATAATCCCAATCCCATGTTCTAATCCACTCAATCAAACATGCCATAAAATTCCTGCACTGCACTTCATTTCATAGGAGTAGTTCCAAGTAGATTTGCTGTAAACCTCTACGAGACTGAGTTTGGATCATTGTAAGTCTTTTGATCTCAATGAAATACTTCGATTGTTCTTCAATTCATTATTATCTGTTTAATTCTCCTAAGTCAAGCCACCAGTAAAAGTCCTCTTCATTGAGGTTAAAAGAACTAAAACACAATCGTCTGATAATTGGTTGGCAATTAATTTTCTGTGAGGACTAATTGATCCTTGCTGGCACGCTCGCAATTACCAAAATAACCTTTGAAAGCCAAAAAGCCAACATATATTTTTGGTACGCCCAATGAGACTACATTTAAAATGGCTAGACGTAGAAGATAAGGAGAAAATGAACGCTTGGACGAAGGCATGGAAGGAGAGGTAGAGATACCTAATCTAGAGGACAATGTGATAACACGTCCTGTGGAAACTTCTATTTTATCAGAACCTATGGTCAAATAGACCAGCACTTCAGAACAAGTACCATATGCTCATAATATTGGACGAGACCAAGGAATTGGACCATCCACTGTTCCATCTACTCAGCCAATAAATCCATGGGGTGGCTTAGTAGATGCTATGGGACAACAATTAATGAACACAATGGAAAGGTGGGCAACATTCTTTTTGGATCGAATGAATAACCACCAACCAACAAGTGTAAAACACATCGAGGAAATTTCAAATGTCCCTCAGCAAAGATTGACTAGAGATAAACAGCCTATGCAAGTTAATGGACATTCTAATGGTCAAACTAGTAATCAGAACTATGAAAGACCATCACCTCAGTCTTGGTACGAATCTATTCCGAGGCCTATACCAGGTCAAAATGCCTCAGTACTTAACAGTGAAGCCATGCAATTTGGCAGATCTGGCCCAGTAGAAGAAAATAGCATAAGAATGGTTCCAAATCCTATGTTCGAAGCCATACCTAGCACAAGGAGGTTCACTAATCCCTTATTCGAATTTATACCGGGGGGGTTGGAAGGTTTTCCTACAAATAGAAGAGATACAACACCAGTTCCAGCACCTTTCGTAGGTCCTTTCGCAGGACAAGCTCAAAGGGGTTACCCACACCCCCAACAGCAACCTGTACCACAGGGACAACCAATCCAAAATGTACCACCTTATGGACCAAGAGGACCACAGGCACAAGTTTGCCCACCAAATTCTGTGTTTGCCCCTCCAGTAGTGGTTCAGCAGGCACAAAATATGGTTCCTAGGGACCAAATTGCTGACATTGTTAGTGAGATGTGTGGACCAATGGCTCGGGGGGTCCAAACTCCAGTGTACAGGAAACTGTATCCAGAATGGGTAGACAGGGTACATGAATACCCAAGAGGTTTTAGGATACCAGACTTTGCCCTTTTTTATGGGAGTGGAAACCAATAAACAGTAGAGCATATTGCTAGGTTTACTGCTCCATGCGACGAATTTACTAATAATGATTATATGAAGTTAAGGTTATTCCTAAATTCCCTAACTGGGAGAGCATTTATATGGTATATTAACCTTACACCTGGCTCTATCTAGACTTGGCAACAAATGGAAGGGGTATTTTATGCCCAATTCTTCCAATCAGAGCCAGAGGTTTCCATGGCAGATTTGGCAGGATTAAGTCAAAGGCCTGATGAGAAGGCCACTCAGTTCATTACCAGATTTAAAAGGGCTCGAAATAAATGTAGAGTCATCTTACCAGAGCCAGAATTCGTAAGATTGGCTCAAAATGGTCTAGAGTTTAGGCTTCGAAAGAAGTTTGACTCGACTGAGTTCAGAGACTTAGTAGAACTCACATATAAGGTGTCTAGATACGAAGCATTGTTAGAGGAAGAACAAGATCGAAAAATGCATTGTATAAGACATATTATAGAGATCCTAATTATGAGATCGATGCAGCAGAGATTGTGGGGAAAGAACCTGTAATCTGTGAAGCATTAATTCATAAAGATACAACAATTGACCAATAGTTTAAAAAGAAAGACCTTCACAGGAAATACTTTTTCGATTTAACTAAGGCAGATGACATTTTTGATCATTTGCTTGCAGCCAACTTCCTTAAGTTACCAAAAGGAGTCAAAATTCCATCTCCTGATGAACTTAAAGGAAAAGTATATTGTAAATGGCATAATTCTTGGTCTCATTTGACTAAGAACTGTATTGTTTTTCGAGACAGGATCCAAGAACAAATTCGGAAGGGAAGTTTGAAATTCCCAGCCAAAGCAGAAAAGGCCATGGGAATCGACAGTAATTCATTCCCAGAAATTGGGGAGGGACCCAATGTCATTGTGCGGACCTTGAACATCTTTGAAAGAATTGGAAGAAGTCAATGTGCAGATGCATGTGGCCAACCAAACAGCTACCAAGAGAGGCATTGGAAATCTACCAGTTATTGGACAAGATTTCTCACACTAGGGGGAAGATTCTGATAAAGAAGCACTGGATGACGATTCCTTAGAAGCAGCTGTAATGCAAAGGATGTGTCCCAGGTGCAGACTAAATTACAAGTGGTTGAAGGGGCTTCCAATTGATGGGAAGCAGTACTACAAGGATGTGCAAAGACGTCCTAAACTAACCAATGCTTACAATAAGAGGGCATATCCATCTGGTGTTAGGCAGCATCCATTGATGGTTGAACCAACGGTTGATAGAATGCGTTTTAAAGGCAAGAGGCCTTTGTATGAATCCAGATCACCTAATTATTACATGATGGAGAGCAGTCATTCTGAAAGGAGACTGAAGAAGGGTTCAGTTTATGGGATCGAAGCCAGGGATTGGCCCTATAGATCAATTTCACGCAGGACAGAAAGTGGACACCTTCATCAGAGGCCTGAATTAGGCCCAAAACATGAAGTCAGGGCCAAGTAGTGGCCTTCACAGACAGCTTCGAAGGAGGAAAGAAGCAGTTCAACAGTTGGGTCAGTAAGTTCGTGGGTACCTGGGGTCCCAGATTGGTTTGTGATGCAAAACAAGCCTAGGGAAGTGTTTACTCAAAGAGAGGTAAGTGGAAACCAAGGCAGGATGGTCAAACCTCCTTTGGTGGCTCCCAACAATTGGGTGTTGCTTAAGCACCCAAAAACAAAGGAACCAGACATGGTCCCTGTAATTTCTAGATAACAAAGAAGGAAAATTCAGCGCAGGTACACTTAGTACCAACAAGACTTGAAAGAGAGTGGAGAGAGCTCTTCATTGGTCCAAACAGAAGGAAAGAATAATCCAAAGTCAGACCATATTCCAAAACCAACTCCACAAAGCAAAATGGGTTGTAGTAGAGAACAGTTGGTCAAAGTTCATTCTGAACTAAAAGCCAGAGAGAAATCCAGTCTAGTAGGATTGGAGAAGGCATTGATGGAGAGTGATAGCGAGGCAGAGAAAGAAGTTGGCTTAGGCCAAAAGAAAGAAATGGTTGAAGAAGAAATGTTCGAAGCCTTCATGGCTGAACAAACATTTTTGGTTGAAAAGCCAGTCGGGAAAGACCATTCGAAAGAATCTGTTAGGAATGAAGTGCCAGAATACAGCATGGAGAATGCTTCTGAAATAGCTAAACAAGGTAGCCAATAGGAGAAGTAGACACAACCAACCATCCAATTTGGCTCGTTTCCTCCAGTATCAGTAAATATGGTACACATACTACCGCATGAATTCCAAGTTGGAGATGAGAACCAAGAAGGGCAAGAAGTGGACCCAATTCCAGTCTCCAGTGAAGACTCACAAGTGAGTATGGTGCAGGATGATTTCGGAATGGCTACTCCAATAGAGACTGAATATGAGAGTGAAGAAGAAGTGAGCATTAACCTTTCGTATCCTTTTGAGTATCCCTTAAACTCTATGACACAGCATGTCAAGCCTTTGTATATCAAGGCTTTCTTCGATGGGATACAATTAAACTGAGTCTTGATAGATAATGGGGCAGCGGTGAACTTACTACCAAAATCTTCCTTGAAGAAACTAGAGAAAAGGAATCCCAGGTTAATCCCAACTAGCACAACCATTGCTGGTTTCGCTGGAGACAATTTGATGGCTCAGGGAATTCTGCCCATTAACTTGAGTGTGGGAACCAGAGATTGTATGACAGCATTCTTCGTCATCGACAGCAATGCTAAGTACAATGCTTTACTTGGTAGAAATTGGATCCACACTAACAAATGTGTGCCTTCCTCTTTGCATCAGAAAATAATGATGGCCTTGGGCAATGGGGAGACAGAAGAAATTGATGCAGATCCTTAACCCTTCATAGCTTGTGTAGACTTTGCAGAGGCCAAACTGTATATTGAGGGAGTGACACCACTCAGTATACTAAGGAAACCTGATGGCTCAGCCGAAGTAACGGCTGATGAGGAAGTGACACACCTGAAGCACTTAATTCAGGAGAGTGCTGATAAGGAGGTTGTCGTTAAGGATGACAATGATGCCTGGTTATAGGCAAAGAAATAAAGTCCAAGAAGCCAAGTCTTTGGCTCTAATTAAGTTCTCAGTATTGGATGTAAAGTCAATAGTCTAGAGAGTGCAAGAGCAAGGGAAAGAAGCCATGATGATTGGCTGGAAGCAGGAACAGCAACAGGCTAGAGTTTTGGCCCTTGACAAATATTGTGCATTGGACATTGAAATAAAAGTCCAGGAGATACAGGAGGAAGAGGCCTTGTGGACAGATTTTGTTTATGAGGAGGAGGGTAAGGATGTTGAATTAAAGAACCTGGGAGCAGAACGAAGTAAGAAAATTGCTTCGAAGCCAGAGGGGATCAAAGAAGAAGCTTCAGTAAGTTATCAGATTCTAGACCCCTTAGAAGAAGTAAATTTAGGGGAAGGTTCTATACAACAGCCCACTTATGTAAGTGCTTGTTTGAATGCTCTGGACAGGGACCAGTTGTTGGTTGTTTTGAAGAAGTATAAAGATTGCTTTGTATGGTCTTATAATGAACTACCAGGATTGGAAAGATCATTAGTAGAACATAGGCTCCCTATGAGGCCTAATTTCAAGCCATACAAGCAAAAGCCAAGAAGAATGAGTCTAGAAGTGATTCAGAAAGTTAAGGAAGAAATTCTTAGACTACTCAAGGCAGGCTTTATTAGGACAACCACGTATGTTGAGTGGCTATCCAATATTGTGCTTGTGGTAAAAAAGAATGGTAAAATGAGGGTATGCATTGATTTCAGAAACTTGAATCTAGCAACTCCAAGAGATGAGTATCCTATGCCTATAGTAGACTTGTTGGTAGACAGTTCAGCAGGACATCAAATTTTATCAATGATGGATGGGCACTCTGGTTATAACCAAATCTACATTGCAGATGAGGATGTTCACAAGACCGCATTCAGATGTCCTGGGAATATTGGGACCTTCGAATGGGTTAAAATGCCATTTGGCCTAAAGAATGCTGGGGCTACATATCAGAGGGCTATGAACACTATCTTCCATGACCTCATTGGAGGGTATTTAGAGTGTTATATTGATGACATTGTAGTTAAATCCCAATCTATGGAGGAGTATCTGTTTCACTTAGAAGCAGCCTTTGAAAGAATGAGAAAGTTCAAATTGAAGCTCAATCCTCTTAAGTGTGCTTTTGGCGTATCATCTGGAAACTTCTTAGGCTATGTGGCACACAAGAAAGGAATACAGATTGACCAGAATAAAGCCAAAGCCATCATTAAAGCCAGACCTCCATCAAGTAATAAAGAATTACAAAAGTTCCTTGGACAGGTTAATTTTCTTTGAAGATTCATTTCTAACACTGCAGGGAAAACTAAAGTTTTTTCTTCCTTATTAAGGCTGAAAGATTAAGAGGAATTTATGTGGACAGCAGAGCATCAAATTGCTTTTGAAGGTATCAAAGCCTACTTGGCCAACCCTCCAGTGCTGATATCACCAAAGGGTGACAAGCCCTTGAAGTTGTACATAGCTGCAGCAGAAGATTCATTGGGAGCTTTCTTAGCCCAAGACAATGAAGAAGGCAAGGAGCAAGCTGTTTATTACCTTAGTAGGTTTTTAAATTCTTCTGAATATAAATATTTATCTGTAGAAAAGCTATGCCTTACATTGTATTTTGCTGCAATGAAATTAAGATACTATCTTTTGCCTACAACTGTCTTGGTAATTGCAACCACAGATTTGGTTAAGTATATGTTATCTAGACCTATGTTGAGGGGAAGAATTGGCAAATGGATATTAGCCTTATCAGAATTTCATTTAGAATATGTTCCCCAAAAGGCAGTGAAAGGACAAGTTTTAGCCAATTTTTTGGCAAATCGTCCATCTCAAACAAAAAGCCAAGAGATAATAGAACTCGGTATGGCTAGTGTTAAGCCATGGCAAATGTGGTTCGATGGATCGAAAGCCAATGGCCTAACTAGAATTGGTATAGTGATTAAGTCACCACAAGGAATAGAAACCACACATGGTTTCAAAGTGGATAAAAGTACTTGTTCTAACAATCAAGCTAAATATGAGGCCTTAATAGTGGGGTTGGAAATTCTGATTGGACTACAAGTTCATATAGTTGACATATTTGGAGATTCTCAATTGGTGGTTAACCAAGTGAAAGGAATTTTCAAATGTCAGAGTATGTTGCCATACTATGCTGTTGCATTACACCTGCTTTCTCAATTTCAAATAGCAAATGTAACTTATGTCCCAAGATTCTTGAATAATAGAGTTAATGATGTGGCTCAAAAAGTTTCGAATTTCAAGAGGAGGGATAATACTCAAAGGGACATAAACCAAGCAACATACCAGAAATCTATACCACCCTTAAGTAAAAGGAATGTGGTCCTGGAAGTCAATCACAATGATTTACAGGAATAAGATTGGAGGCATTCAATAATGCAGTACTTGGCTGGTCCATCCTTGAAGGCCAGCAGGAAAATTAAATTGCAATCCATGCAATACATCATATACGGCAATGCTCTCTACAAAAGGGGGGGAGATGGTTTATTGTTGGAATGTTTGGGCCCAAAAGAAGCATTAACAGCTATGGCTAAGATTCATGAAGGCATCTGTGGTGCTCACCAACCTGGTGTGAAAATGAGGTGGTTGCTTCGAAGACATTCCTACTATTGGCCAACTATCCTTAAAGATTGCATAGAGTATGCAAAAGGTTGCCAGGCATATCAAAAGCATGGCACAATAAGACATGTGCCCATAACTGACCTGCATGTAGTGGTAAAACCTTGGCCATTCAAAGGATGGGCCATAGATATGATGGGGAAAATACACCCACCCTCTTTGAAGCATCATTATTTCATTTTAGTAGCCACTGATTATTTCACTAAGTGGGTCGAAGCTAAGCCATACAAGGCTGTAGACCAGACTGAGGTCATTGGGTTCATCAAAGATTTAATCCATAGATTTGGCATCCCACAAACTATAACTGTTAATAATGAGACTGTGTTCGATGGGAAAATGGTGAAGTCCTTTGTGGCAGAGTTTGGAATTAGCCTTGTTAATTCTACCCCTATTATGCACAAGCCAATGGTCAAGCTGAATCATCCAATAAGTCCTTGAAAAAAGGAATGCAAAAGGTCGTGGAAGACAATCCTAGGGATTGGCATAACTTATTATTGGATGTATTGTGGGCTTATAGAACTTTCCCAAGGTCAAACACAGGAGTTACTCCTTATGCCTTGGTATATGGGCATGATGTAGTGTTACCTACGGAAATTAATGTTAAATCATTGAGGGTCAGATACCAAGACCAGCTAAATCCTGAGCAATACCATCAGAGTATGTGCTTGGAATTAGAAAGCATAGATGAAACTAGAATTCTGGCATTAAATAGTATTCTCTTTCAAAAGAAGAAAGCAGCCAAAAATTACAATAAGATAGTCAAATACATTGGCTTTGATGAAAGTGATTTGGTATAGAAGACAATACTCCCAATAGGAATTAAAAGTCATAAGTTTGGAAAATGGTCTCCTAATTGGGAAGGACTATATCAAATTCATAGAGTCTTGCCTTTTGGGGCATACCATTTGAGAAATTTGAATAGATACTGTAGACACCCCATTTTTGACCGTCCTCAAGACTTAGACGTCACCGTTTGAACACTCGGTGATCATTTATGTTCGTGTTCGTTTTGAGTTCCCGGAGGCCTCGGCCGCGCGCCTTGCCTCAGGATCTCTCAACTCGTTTGTTTTGTGCTTGGTCTTGTACCAAATGCTTGTGTTTTTGCTTTGAGGGGCAGGGAATGGCTTGTTGGTCATCCCCACACCCCACCGGCCTCACCTTTGCCTCACCGGCCGTTCATTGTTGCCACCGGCCATGGTTTCTTGATACCAATGGCCAGTCGGCACTTTATGTGGCCGGCTGGCACTTTGTTTGGCCGGTGACCTCTTTTGCTGGCCGGTATGCACCTTTTGCACCCTTCAGCCATGGTGCATGCCAGCTGTGCCAGCTGGAATGCACCCACACTCTTCCCTGTGCATAATGTGAATCTTATGCACCTTGTGCACCCTTTTAGGCCAAAGCTTCTTGAGGAAGCTTGACCCTTTGTCAAAGCTTCCTTAAGAAGCTTCCTAACTGTCAAAGCTTCCTCAAGAAGCCTCTCCCCCTTTGCCCCTTTTGACCCTTTTTCATTTAGCTTCTTTGAGAAGCTTCAAGCTTTTCCTTTGCCTATATAAGGATCCCTCTTCTTCCTTTGTTAAGGGTTAGAGGTTTTGAACAAAAAAACCAGAGATATACACATATATATATCTATCATATACATTCTCTCTCTATATTTTCCCTCTTTCTCCTTCCTTGTGTGTGTTTTGTGGCCGAAAAGTGCATTTTTACCTTAGTTTTGCACTAAGACACACACCATCACACCTTACTTCGACCTTGAGGGGCTTTGAGGGTTTGTTCTTGAGTTTTTGGACTGATTTTGATCAAAAGAAGAGGGCTGATCTCGCTGTTCATCAAGGGTTCTTCAAGGGTAAACTCTTTACTTTAGTTTCCCCAATCTTGCATTGGCTTTTGACCTATCTTGCATGCTGATTTAAGCTTTGTGTATAACTACAAAAATTCTTGTATTTTCATACTTTAGATCTTTCATTAAGGGTGTTTTGTTGCTTGGGGTTGACCTCCCCCTCTTAGGCCCCATTTGGCCTCTTTTAGTGCTTTTTCTTTGAGCTTTATTTATCTTGGTGTGTTGGCCTTCTCACCACTGAAATCCAATGGATTTTTAGTGGTAAAGAAGGGGGTTTGAGGACTTGTGTAAGGGAGGGGTACCCCTCTCCCCCATGTCTCTTATTTTTGCATGTTTTGGGCTCATAAGGATAGCATGCATGAGTAATTGCATTTGGTACCATTTCAGAGGTCTTGGGTTGTTTTTGGGTTATAATATACCTTTGTCCTTGGTCGAATTCATGGGCCTTTGCGTGTATAATACACTTGCTTTGTAATTCTCCATTTTGCCTAGAATTGTGCCATGTGTTTAGCCTAGCATATCCTCATGTTTTGACCTAACTTCGTGAAGTACTTGGCCATATTTTGTCATGCTTAAGGTCTATTGGCCACTGATTTGGTCTTGTTCTACATGTTTGATATAGTTGCTTTGCATCTTGGCTTGTAAGCCCAAAGGAGGTGAGTTCTAAACATGCATTGGTTAGGCTATTTCAGTGATTTGGAATCACTTAGCATGTTATTTCAGTCCCTAAACCATGCTTGTATGCTTGCATTCATCACTTCTTTCATGCTTTGAAGATGTGCCCTCTTATGCCTTAAAATGTGCATTGTGTATGCCTATGTGTTGGGGTCATTAAGGTTGCCATATCAGTGGGTTTTGAGACTCATTTTTTTGCATGCTAGAATGCTGTTTTAGGTTGCTTAGTTCATGCCATGTGTGGTCATGAAGAATAGTAGTCTTGTACTCCATGTTTTATGCCTCTTTGCTTGAGTCATTTGGGATGCCATGTGTGCGGGCTTTGGGTCTCATTCTAGCATGCTGTGACACTGTTTTTTTGATTGGTCTAGTGTCTATGTATGCCTTCTTTGGTAAGCTTGTAAGTTGGCCTTCATGCCTTAGTCTTAGGCTTACTAGTTTATACACTTGTCTTGCATTATCTTTGTATCTCATTTGATTAACACATTGCATATTTGCTTAATTTAGAATACATTGCATTTGGCATGATTTGTGCCTTAGCTTCATTTGTATGCTCGAGCCATGATTTCATACTCACATTGCATTGTTTGGCTTGGGGTGTCAAGCCAAACTTGAGGGGTGAGAAGTGGTCATACTTCAAGTGATGCAACATCTCTCAACCCTCAGTCGCCAAAGCCCTTGACTCTAACATGATAGGGTCTTGGTATTCATTTGTGTGTTGCATGCATTTTCATTAAATGGCAAGCTTGACTCCTTAGGCCATCATGCCTAATTGATGGCCCGAGGATCGAGGGCCATGCTCTCTTGAGTCCATTGCATGATAGGGAGTGTGTCTATGCATACATTTGCTTGAAAATTCCATGTCATATACTGCTTGCTCTCTACTGCTGTCAACTGCAGGCCCTCAAGGGAGTTTTGGCCGACCGGCCATACCTTGTGCCGGCCGGCCATTAATTCTTGGCCGGTATACAAAAGGTTGGCCGATGGTTCCTCCTCTCGGCCGGTGGTGTTTATACTTGGCCGGTGGTATTTCCCAACATCCTTAGAGCATGTCCCAAGACTTTGGCAGTCTTCAGAGAAGTAGGACAGTGTAAACAGAGGCAGCAATGGCATGGTACGGGTTTTCCGGGCGAGACGGACTCGAACACGCATCATTCGCGCATTCCAAGGCAAGGCTGTGGCCTTTTCCCTTCTGCATTCAATTTGTAAATTAAATTAGAAATTTTGTAATAATTAGTTTAGAATTATTTATTCGGACTGTATTATTCTTTTGGTTCCTCCGAGTGAGGGCATATTTGTAATAAGTGTGTGTGAGTGTGTGCATGTCTTCCAACCCCATGTATTTCTTCCCTTTTATTTACCTGCCTATGATGGTAGACTAGGGCATATTTAATTTAGCATACCTCATGCCATGCATGTGTGCATCCACTCATTTGTCTTCCATGCACCAGGCTCGGCACATCATGCTAACTGCACTTGTATTTCAATTCCAAGTTGAATATGTGTTAGTTGTAGCATTATCATATGCCATCTTAGGATAGCCGAGCCTATTTTAGCTACATTTTGCCTGTGTTGCATTAGCCATTTTAAACATGAACTAGGATCATGCATGATTACTAACTAGTTTCTGTTTTGGCACGGAGTACTAGTTAAGCTTTTATGCTTTAGCATATCGCATGCGTGTGAATGTTGCCATAGTAGCATGATTACCATGAGGCTAGCTGCTTATGTGATATAATTGCTTGAATGCCTGTGGATGGAGGTCGAATTACCTAAATTGGGATAATGCATTAAAACTGTGAGTTTTAAGCCCACTAGTTAGTGGCGAAACCATCTTTTCTAAAAGCCCACTTGAGGGTGGCAAAACTTGCATTTTAGCTTACTTATGGGTAGCAAACCATTTTCAAAACAAACATGCAATGTTGTTCCAATTTGGGCGATTTGGTCTATACTTGTTTGTTGTGCGCACAACATAGTAATTCTAGGCTAATAACCGGAACAAGAACACATAAAGTTTTCAAAACAAGATATCATGGTCAGTAGAGGCCAATCTTCGGATCGGGCGAGAGGGAGTGCTCATAGCTGACCTTCCCCAATCGTACCCAAGTTCCCGAGCCGAGGCAACTTTGGTGATGACGGACACGTGGCCTTTGGCACCAAGTCAGGGTTTCCTAAATTCCCCCATTAAAAAATATTTAGGTGGCGACTCTATATCTGGCAAAGCAGTCCATGTTTGGCACTTCTTTACAAAAAATCTGCTTTCAAAAACGATTTACCAGATTTGGACTCTTTGGTTCAGATTAAGAACCGTGACAATTTGAGTCCGAACTGTAGTAGTACCCCATAAAATGAACAGAACGGGACTCATCCTCCCGGGGTGTTCGGGGACGTCTACAGATATATACATCCCCAAAAGATCAATGGCAGATATTTGAAGTCTTATTTCCCAACTATTTGGGAAACACAAGGAGTATAATAAATGTCAAGCAAAAGAACACAAGAGTACTCAAATGATAAATCAGAATTTGTTTTTCTTCATAAAGAGTTAAATACATTCTGCCATAAATTGGCCCAAAAATCATTCCAATGCTTTAGTTGTTCTTTTACAACAGACTTCCTATTCTTAAATGAGGGAACCAACTAAATGGCTATGGTCATTTCTTGCTTTCGATCGGCCAATTCTTGGTTGGTGATCTGCAGTTTGGTGTCAATTCGAATTAATGCTTTATTCACTGCAGACAGTTCCTCCTCAAGTTGAGCTTTCCTCTCCAATAATTGTGTTCGAAAATGGGAGGCAGAGGAATGTTGTTCCTTTAGCACTAAGACTTCAGAATGTATTGTCGAAACAAAGCTCTAATCTCTCACTAATTCCTCCTCTACCGCCTTGGCAATATGGCAAATGTTGATGTAGAAGTCGATAGTAGTTGCTGCCTGAGATAGATGACTTAAGATAGTTATACTGTATTGCTCAACAACTTTGCAGCACTGCAGGAAGCCATTTCTTATTATAGGCCTTTGTAAAGTCTCGAAAGGAATACTTGAAAAAGATATCAGCAATTCCTAACAACTGTCTAAATCTATTAGAGGTGCAGAAGGTTTCTTACTGGAGGAAGATGAGCTCTCAAGGATTTCTAACAAAGAGTCAGCCAAAACTAATGGCTCGGCCTCATCATTAGTTATTGGAGAGATAGAGGTTATGTTGAAGAGACTGGTTAGTCTTGCTTCGAAGATATCTACTTCGTCCATGGACATGAGGGGTGCAGAAAGAGTGATAGTGGGGGACACAGAGGACTGCATAGGGATAAAAGAAATGGATGGAGCATCCTCAGTAGTCTCTATGGTCCTAGCTACCAATACATCAAGGGAAGAAGAGCTGGAAGTAGGTAAAGGTGATAAACCATGGGTCGGAGAGCTACCAGCACCCTCTTTAGGGGAATCAGCTATCATCAAAGATGGAGCAACAGTTGGAACTTCCTTAGGGGGAGGGGAAATAGCAAGGCTCGAAAAAGAATTGAATAGAGGTGAATCAAAAGATAAGAAAGGAAGATATGGATTTAATCCAAAGGGAAAAAGTGCAGGAATGTTTGGCCTCAAAGGGGGTACATGGAATGTAGGCCTGGGAAGTGGGAGTATTATCTGAATGGCTTTCACATTTTGCATTTGATCAACCTCAATTGAAACTGAAGGAGTCCTCATTGGACGAATAAGCTCAGAAGTTGTTGCTACAAAACAAGAGAAGGACAAAATGATGTCAAGGCTCAATATCCAAAAATTCAACAAGGGAAAACAGTAGAGGCTTTAAAGAAGTTACTTGTTTTAGGAGTAACAGCAGCAATAGGAGAGCTTCGAAGAGAGTAGTGCTCAGCAATGTGTTGCCTTCTTGCAGCATCCCTTTGAATTGCATCATCAGCAGCAGCTTCATCTCTTAGGAATTGCTGCTGCCGTCTCTTCTCAGCTCTCTTGAAGACAATTATGGCCTTAGAATACTCTTGTTCCACTGCGTTAGCAACTGTCTCATGTACAGGGTCCTCGACAAAATCAGAAGGAGAGACAGTTATCTTCCTTCTTCTTTTTCTTTGTACTGGCATTGAGTTTTTCTTTGTACTGGCATTGAATGTTCTTCCTCAATTTCTTTCTCTCCAATTTGGGATTCAGATTCTTCAGAGGTGAGTTCCTCTACTCTGAAAGTTGCTTAATGTGTGGGATCTTGGACGAAGTCAGAAGCAGGGACGGTCACTCTTTTCCTTCTTTTCAGGGGAGACTCTTGCTATTGAGTTAATTCTTCTTCTTCTTCTTCTTCTTCTTGCACCTCAAAAACTTCATTTTCAGGCTCAAGTAAAAGTCTCCTTTTCTTTTGTTGCTGTTTTCTTTTAAGGAGATTTAGAGCCTGAGTCTTTTGAGGAGAGTCTCCCTGTGAAAAAAATATTTGCTGCATTCCATAAATTGGAAAAATTCATGGTTGTTTTGTTGATATTCATTTAAAACGATTGAATCTAGGTTCGAAGGAAAAGAATGTTCAGTTCAAAGCTTTGAAATTGCTTTTAAAGACAAATGGAGACAAGATCAAACCATATCAAACAAAGAGAAGTCTTAGTGGTATTAAAGCAAAAACAGTTACATCGAATGACCCTTTTTGGGTACAAACTCAAGCTTATAAAAATATGGAATGGAATAAATAACAAGATCATGAAATTTAGTCCAACTATGATTAATGAATTTCTATTCTTTCTTTATTCTGTCCGCTATTTCTTCTAACATTGGCTGCATGAGTTGATGTGCTTTCATTTCGTAAAAGAGCTATTTTCCTTTATTTCGAAAGCTGTTTCTCTCAATCCTTGTTCCAATTTGTCTATATCCAAGTCATCCCAATATGCAGAATCTTTATTCTTGAAATCATCGAATTCTTCAATAAAGTTTTCTGCTTCGTGTTGGGCATGAATTCGGAGGGACGAAAGTTGGTCTAAAGATTGTGTGGCGTTCATAGAGGTCCGATGCCAGTGAAGAAGTAATGGAAGTTGGTCCAAAAACATGTGAAGCTCTGCTTGGGCGAGGGGATTGAGGACATGACCCCGAATTAGAATATCACAAGCCCATCAAAAGTTCTTAAGAGGGACTTCGTCCTCAAGAACATTGAAGGGCAAGTGGGAAAAAGCAGTGAGCACAAGTTGAGCTTGTTTCCGCTCAGCCGGAGTAGGGGAAAGTGGTGGTTTTGTAAGGTGGACAGACCTTATCCGCGGAGAGAACAAGCCTCAGTTTCTCTATCTAGCAAGGATTTGGCGGAAGAGAAAGTGTGGATGCTTTTATCTCAGGAGGTGGAGCAAGGGCAGAAAGAACAAGGGCATTGATATAATCGAGCTAGTCAGAAGAGCAAATCTTTGCCTTCTGAGCTAAGAATGATGGATTGTATCCTTGTGCCTCTTTTGGGCGTCGGGCAACATGCACTGTCTTTGTAGGCATGGCAGATGTATACCATGCCACAAGCAGATTCTCTTCCAAACTGCGTCGGTGGTCAATAGGCACGTAAGGATAGACCACCGAGCTTCGCGCATAGGAAGGGAATTCTAAAGGGTCAGTGAACTCAATAAAGTGATGGTTGATTCGTTCCCTTAAATCACAGACCTCGAGTTTAGACCAGTTTGTCCAGTCAGAAGGCCCATAAGAGGAAGAAGTTGCAGTCTTATCCCATGCAGAGGGTTGTGAAGGAAAACTTCCCATGTCCATATTTGCAACTTTCTGAATCAAAGGATTGAGAGCAGTTTGTTCGTAGTCTGAGGATGAGTTAGAAGAAGACCTTTCCATGTCCATATTTGTAAGTTTTTGAATCAAAGGATTAAGGGCAATATGTTCGAAGTCCAAGGGTTGATAATCTGCAAAGGCATCCATGACCTGAATATAGAAGGGTGGATAAAGGTGGCTAATTAATGCATGGAGGTTCTTTCGAGGAAGAACAACATCATCATATGACTCTTCGTGTGCTCGATCAATGAAGGGAATAATTGTTTCGGCTATAAAAAAGTGTACCAGTTTGTTCGAATACTAAGGTGGTGGAGGTATTCAAAAGATTGAAGGGAAGTTTAATGCAGATGATAAATGACAGTTGCATTGCTGGAAACCATACACGTTCTAAGACGTGGAAAAAGACTTTGATCCACTAATATCACTAAATATTGGGTATATTAGTGCGGGGGGTAATGTTGGCTACATATTTTGTACGAGCCAATTACAATTCGACGCGTGGCGAAATAAGGGTAATATAGGAAGACTATTCAAGTCCTCGATCCTGATCGTACACGTGGCAGTTAGTATTGGTTATTAAGAGATCTGAGTAATAGCGGATCAACAAAGGAATACAAAGTAACGTGGCTTCAACGGTTACTTGCATTTCATATTCAAATTTAGGAGGGAAACTTAACTACAAGTAATGGCGTAATGGAGCTAATATTGGGGCAACAAGATCGATGATCATAGAGGAGCAGTTCGACGGTTGGAAGTGCAATTCGATGGTCACCCTTGAGCAGTATAAATAGTAGAGAAGGCCCCAGAAAAAGCCCTAGACTCAGATCCAAAAAATCAGTTCTTTATACTTATTTTCCTTTCTAATTTTACATTTACAGTCTTACATTTACAGTTCTTTACATTATTGTACTTTAAAATTCCTACACTGCACTTCGTTTCATAGGAGTAGTTCCAAGTAGATTTGCTGTAAACCTCTACGAGACTGAGTTTAGATCATTGTAAGTCTTTCATCTCAATGAAATACTTCGATTGTTCTTCAATTCATTATTATCTGTTTAATTCTCCTAAGTCAAGCCACCAGTAAAAGTCCTCCTCATTGAGATTAAAAGAACTAAAACACAATCGTCTGATAATTGGTTGGCAATTAATTTTCTGTGAGGACTAATTGATCCTTACTGACACACTTGCAATTGTCAAAATAACCTTCCAAAGCCAAAAAGTCAACACCTACATATTTAAATCCTACTTATTTTTAAAGATAAATAGTAATATAAGACTAATACTGAGGTGAGATTCATAAACCCTAAACTTAGAGGGTTGGATAATATATAATTTAATCAAATAAATTCATGTTATTAAAAACGACTAGGGGCTGCAATATGATTTATCCTCTTATATCTAATCCTAGGACTCAAAACAAACATGTTGATGCTTCATCATCCCTAATATATTTTAACACGTCACATCACTGATACTTTTGTAGTAATTTTTTTTAATAGTGACCATATACATTTTTGTTAGTATAAAAAAAAATAGCAAAGTATAACTAATTTATGCATCTGATTAATTTGAAAACGCAAAATCGTACTATCAAATTTTATCAAATTTTTTATCTACAATTTTATCAAATTTTTTTTTTTAGAAACAATCTTCAAGCATCTCGTCCGATGAAGAACTAGAATTTGATAACTTGAAATGATTATGAAATATTTTCTGTATCTATACAAATTTTAAAATAATATTTGGATTAATATATTTGGAAATAGAGTTAAAGATTTCCTCTAATAATATGTCCTACTTTTGGGACTCATTACTCATTAAGTCTTAATAAATTTATCAATTTCTTTTATTTTTATGAATAAATTTACAGTGATAAATTTATTAGTTAGGACTTGTAGGTAAATAAAATATAAAGGAGAAATTATAAAAAAATCCACACAGTCTTTCATTATAACAAATAAATTCTGAATTTTTAATTTTGTTAATTTAAATTATAAACTTTTGATTTGTTTTCAATATAAATCATTTGTCAATTTTTGTTAAGTAAAATCCATAGAAAAATAAATGTTTTGGTTATTAAACTCAATAAAACATGATATCTTAAATATTATATGTGTGTATATATATATATTGTGATAATCCTGTTTCGTATTATTCTAATTGATCTTTATTATGAATGTGATTATGTGTTTGATATGATTTTGAGTGTCATTTATATGAATATATGTGGTTTTGAATTTCTATTTGTTCACCGTAAGAATATCTGTTCAACTTACTGTTATAAACTGAAAATTGAAGACCTTATCGGCCAAAGAAACCAAAATTGACTACGCCATTGTGATTAGCGTAATTTTTAAAGCCTACGGTGAAATTTAATTAAAAATTGATTCGCATCAGATTAATTAGATCAAATTAACGGTGTAGTGCTCAAATTATTTAATATTAATAATTATGATTAATGGAACTTATATAAAAAGGGCCACTTTCACTCAATTCTTCTCTTTTGTTCAATTTGGCTGATATTAACTCTAAGGAAAGAGAGAGAGGGTCGGTTAGAGAGGGAGAGAGGGAAACAATTAAAATTTGATCTTGAAGCTTGAATAATTTGAAGACCAACTCAAGAATTAAGCATAAGCTTGGAAGATTAAAGCTTTTAGGTGAGTAATTAGTTATGAATTCATGAGTTTAAAATTGTAATTTTGTGAATTTAAAGTTGTATGGTGATAAAAAAACAAGAATTGTATTGTATTTGATGAGTTTGAAGTCATGGAATGCATGCATGTGTATAATTACCATGAATTTGTATAGTTGAGCATGAAATGTATGATCTATGTAGAATTTTGATTAAAACTCATGCTTGTGATCACCATTTGCACCATTTGAGTTGAAAATAGAAGTTATATCCCACATGCATGTACAAATCATAAGGGTATGAGTTTTGAATGCATGAATTTATTTTGTGGAAATAAGTTTGGTGTAATTTGGAATATGCATGTGATTAATTTGTGAAATTGAGCTTCATAATATAATAAATTTGGTGTTAGATCATGTTGATACATGTATATATGAAGTTTGAGCCATAATATGCAAGATATGTTGATTTGGATGCAAGTTTGAAGCTTAAGAACAATTCTGGATTTTTCAGAATTTGGGATGTCCGCTCGAGCGGGGAAGGCGCCGCTCGAGCGAGAAATACGAGTTCCCAGAACTTTTTTGCAGACATAGATGTTCGCTCAAGCGGGGAAGTTCACGCTCGAGCGGGGAGTTATGTAGAATGACCTTCAGTTCGACCGCTCGAATTCACGCTCGAGCGTTAAAATGAGGTAACCAGTACTTTTGTAGACTTAATGGGTCCGTTTGAGCGGGAAAGTCCACGCTTGAGCGGGGACCCCTATTTCTGAAATTTTGTAAAGATGCTCTATATTTCGTTTTCCGTTCTCTTTCACTTCTAAATGCTCTTAGGCATGCATTGAACATTATGAATGAAATAAAAGGATAAGAAAGAAGCCTAAGAGGGATGTATGAATTAAGAACGTATTGAATTGTTTGTGACCCATTGTGTTCATGGAATGTTTTGGGTCGAGCTCTAGGGCAAATCATCCAGCCGATCACTGTGAGTAATATTTTGATAAAGATATCTGAAGTATATTATTTGTCCAATTGCTTACTTCTATTTAAGTTTTATAAGTTCGTTAATGTGAATGGTGGACGAATGTTTGTTATACGAATGAATGGGCCAAAGGCCAGTTTGACATGAATGAAAGTATGAATGAGCCAAAGGTCAATTTGACATGAATGAAAGAATGAATGGGCCAGAGGCAAGTTTGACATGAATGAAAGAATGAATGGGCCAAAGGCCAGTTTGACATGAATTGGAGAATAGATGGGCCAAAGGCCATTTGACATGAATGGATTGGGCCCGAGGCCATCTGATGTGTTTGGAACCGTAGTTAGTTGACATACATATATATATATACTAGACAGAAATGTGAATTGGGTCCAAGGCCGTTTGGTGCATGTTGTTCTAAATACTGTTCGTGTATTTTCCGTATTTGATATTATTTACTGGGCTTTTGCTCACGCTCATTCATGTGTCTGTAGGTAAGCCAAGGGAGGTCCAAACCCAGCTTCAGTGAAGTTTATGAGAAACAGTCAAGTTTTTGAAGAGTCAGCCCGTACGTCTCACGCACGAGACTCGTTTTCGCCCTTTTGCTACTTTGTTATTCTTTTGTCATGTTAGCGAGGATTTTGGATTACAGTTGTATATAGTTTTGATTTTCTGACTTAGACTTGAAGGATCCTGTATGTACAGAACTTTATGTTATTGCATATTTTGATGTGAGTTATTAACATATGTGCATGTGGTTTGTTATGATATGTCATATAAGCACAGCTCTATGGACAAAAGTTGAAAATTGCTTCCGTTTGGCCCTCTTTACTCTGATGAGTTATGTCGGGTTTGGTTCAAGGCCGTAGGTAATCTCGTGATTACTGGCCGGTTATGTCCTTAACTCATGGGGGCAGATTCGGGTCATGACATATATATATATGTACATTGAGTTTAACAACTAAAATATATTTTTTCCTATTAGTTTTACTTAATGCAAATAGATAAATTGTTTAAATTACAAAAAAAATTAAAATATGAGAGTTTAAATTGACAAAATTAACAATTCAAAACTTATTTTGTTAGAAAATCAAACTCTGACATATATATATATATATATTTTACAATTTATTATTTAAATTAAAATGTTTGGTGGGGAATTAAAACTTTTATTTTCAAGCGTTATAATAACTAACATTTCCTTAAATGGTAATACAAATAAAAGATATCAATTACACATTGCACGATGACAGTTACTTGACCCTACTACTTTCCCGGGCTTTTTGTTTTCCGTTTCTAAAGCCATAGCAAACGCGTTCTCATCCCACGACTCTCTATCGGGATCTTCGTCGATTTTCCCAACTGAACCCAAAACCGACCCTTTCGTTATCCACGATCTCACTCCCCTTCCTCCCACACCAATACCTTTGCGAAACTCTTGGTTTTTGAATCGACTCCGAACTCACTCCAACTGCAACAATCATAACGGGACAAGATCGTTTTATCCATTTGAATGAAGGTAACCCACAAGTTGTAGAAATTTTTTTAGAATGCTTTGTGATTTTTGTACTGAATTTTCCGTTTCATTTGAATTATGATGTGATTTTAATGTGTATGTTTCGGTGAGGCAAGCGATCGAACAGTTTGTGGGTGCGGCTTTTGTGGAGTTGATCCGCGGCGAAGTGGTGCAAACTAGTTGCAATAGAATTCCAATAATAAAATAAAAATCAGTAAGTGATCTATTTCCAGAGAATTTAGATGCAAAATAGCGTTGGTGTGATGTGTTTGCAATTTTACTTCTTAGGTTTTGGGCGATTTGATGAATGATATTTAGCAGTCGTTCTCTTATTAGAACTGTTAATTTGGATAGGTATTACTGAAAAAGAAAAAAAATCTTGTTAAAACTTTTGAGTTGTGTGCTTTATATGTCCATTGTCATTGGAAAATTGATGAAAAATCGTTCTAAATGGAACTAGAAGATGGGCACACCAACATGGGTGTGCTTGAAATCAGAGATTGATAGGTTGATAGGTGTATTTGAATTTGACAGTTGCATAATTTGACAGTTAGAGAAAGGAAGTTTACGAATTAAAAAAAGTTGTGACATCCACACCAAACGACCCTGTTAGCTTTATGTAATAGTATATATATATATGTATATGTATATGAGAATATAGATAATATAAGTAATATTCACCAAGAATGATCATTCGATGTTTCATAGGAAGACTAAGAAGTGACCATTTCATTCCAATCCATCTTGATTGCGGGTGAACTGTGGTGCACATAATCAATGAATAAATGCAAAGAAAGAAGAAAAACAATAACCTTTTTTGGTTTTAATTGATTTTTTGAAAATTGAATTTTTTGTTTTTCGTATTTTTTTTTTGTTTTTTTGTTTTAGTGAATTTTTTAAATATTTTAAGTAAATTTTTTATTTTTATTTTCCAAATGCACGTAACTTAGATGCACCTAAAAAGTAAAATAATTGTGAAAAAATATTTTAAAAATTCAATAAATACACAAGAATATGAAAATTTACTGAATTTTTATATTTTTTGTATTTGGTGAATTTTTTAAAAGTTTTTTTCCATAAATATTATACTTTTCAAGTTTATCTAGGTTAGGTGCATCTAAAAAATATAGAAAAGTCTTAAAATATTAAAATTTTTGACAAAAAGCAAAAAAATACGAAAAACAAAAAACTCAATTTTTCTGAAACCAAACAAGGTATGATGTTGCTTTGGGTTTTTATCTGATGTGCCTAGGTTGCCGGCAATGGTAGCTGACCCTTGCTACGTCTGGCAAAGAATGGAAGGGGAAAGGGTGAAACTGGTATACATGAAGAAAAGAAGAAGATAAAAGGGAAAAAAAAATGATGACATGAATGAAGAAAAATAATTGTGGGGAAAAGTTATTTATTTCTCAACAAACAAATTGCTTAAGAAATTTTGATGCAAATGAATATTTTCGTAAGCCACTTCTCATGATTTGAAATAATAGGATAACTTAAAAAGAGAATGAGTTGATGAGAATAGTAAAGAACAGTTTTTAGAGAATATGGCATAAACAAAAATAACAAAAACAAACTAAAAGTATGATATATAGGATGTAATATAATGCACACACGAGTGTGTGACATCATTCTAGTTGCTATTATTCTAGAAGATTAATTGTATGCTCTCTCATTACTTTGTGGCTAGTAATTGGGCAGTGGCGTTCAAAATCTATTAATGATGGATTTCGCTGATGGGCATATGTCAAATGAGCATCAGGAGCTACTCCGATCTGCTTCAGAAAGTGCAGATCCATTATCTGTTTCTCCATTAGAGATCTCCACCTCCATGAAGATATCAAGATCTCCAAATTCTCCAAGGTCCCCAAAGGTGCCAAGATCTCCAAGTTCTCCGAAGTCTCCGAAGTCCCCAAGGTCTCCAAGTTCCTCAAAGGGTCATCATGCCAAACAGGGCACAAGCAAGGGGAGTCCACTTAAGAATGACAGGCATTCACATTCTGGAGTAGATGGCCGTCCCAAAAAAGGTAATCTATTACTCTCTAATAGTTAATCTGAATTTTGAAGTATATGATATGGAAGTTTTCCTTTTGTTGTGACTACACAGCCATAATTAACTTTTCTGTTCAAAATCATTTAAGGGAACTGTTCTCCTATGCATAGGACATGCCAAACTTTTATTCATTGAAACCGTACAATTTTAAATGGTCATTGAAGTTTGGTTGCAGATAGAAGTGGGTTAATTTGTGCATTCTATGGCTTTCACATGCTTTTTTCTTTGTGGATTAGATGATTAATTTCTTAATTTGTAGAACTGAGTGTGGTTTTCAGCTCATTCTATTTAAAAATATCACTATGCAGGTGGTGCAGGAGGAAAAGGAACTTGGGGAGGTTTACTTGATACAGATGACAGTTATTCTCTTGATCGTAATGACCCAAACTACACCAGCAATGAGGTAGATTCTCTTTTTTTTTTTCTTTTTTCTGTTGAGATAGGTAGAGCTTGTAGTGTTGGACCTTTTTATTGCTTCAAGCAAGGTATTAAAAAGCGGCCACAACCGTTATGTAACGCCGTTACGTAACGGTTGTGGTGGTTACCGTCACCCGTTACGGCCGCTTTTGCGGTGTGATTGAGATTCACAGGTGTGTTAGTCGTAGCGGCTGCCATAACGGTCGTAACGGTGCCATAACGGCTTGTTATGCACCATTACGTAACGGTTCCAAATTGTTTTTTTTTTTTAAAAAAAAAAAAAAAAACTAAAAATGGGGGAAGATGGATAGAGAGAGAAGAGGGAAGATGAAGAGGAAGATGGAGGAGTAAGAGATAGTGAGAGAAGAGGGAAGTGAAGAACATGTTATTGATTTGTTGAAATGTATAATTTATTTTTTAAAACTATTCAAATTAAAATTTGCATATACTTCCACAAGTATATTAATTAAAAAAATAATTTTATACATCTAACTCCAATAATATTTTTTTTTGGCTACAAGCGTAATATGGATTTATGACATAAAATCATTAATTATTAAAATAAAATATAAAAAACTCAGTTTATAGTGATTTAAAAATATGAAATATATTGAATCATACTAAAAATTTACAAAAATTGATCAATATTTATTTATAACCTAATAAATATGATTATGGAAAAAAAAAATATGCATATCGGTATGTTTTTTTCAAATTGTGCGAAAAATAAAAAAATTCACGGTTTCGGTTACTGCAACCGTTACGCTACGACCATTACACCCTGCAGTTACGGGGACCGCAACCGCATTTTACAACCTTGGCTTCAAGTGAATTGGCACTCCACCCTGGCTTTTGTGTTTGAATTTTGATGTAAATGATCATGATAAATCATCTCATTAAGGGAAGACAAATACTGTTTAACTGTATATTCTAAGTTTCTCAGGTTCATAGTGCCACTTTCCTATTGTTGACAGTCACCAAGATGAAAATATTTGGTTGCAGGAAATTGAAAGAAAACCTAGCTCTCCATTTGAGGAGTACAAAAAAATGGTTGCTGTTATTGTGGAGGAATATTTTGCCACTGATGATGTTATCTCAACTGCAAATGAATTAAGGGAACTCGGAATGCCAAGCTATAATTATTATTTTGTGAAAAAGCTCATCTCAATGGCCATGGACAGGTACAACAAAGAGAAAGAAATGGCTGCTGTTTTGTTGTCCTCACTGTATGCTGATGTCATTGATCCCCCACAAGTTTGCAAAGGCTTTAGTAAATTGGTGGAATCCACAGATGATTTGATTGTAGATATACCAGACACAATTGATGTTCTTGCATTATTCATAGCTCGAGCTGTGGTTGATGACATACTTCCTCCTGCATTTTTGACAAAAGAAATGGCTGTCTTACCCAAGGATTCAAAGGGAATTGATGTCATTAAAAGAGCAGAAAAAAGTTACCTATCAGCCCCTCTCCATGCAGAAATTATTGAACGGCGTTGGGGGGGCAGCAGAAACAAGACAGTCGAGGATGTCAAGGGCCAGATAAACAATCTTCTGATAGAGTATGTAGTCAGTGGCGATAAGAAAGAGGCTTGCAGATGCATTAAGGACTTGAAAGTTCCTTTTTTCCACCATGAGATAGTTAAGCGGGCTATTATAATGGCAATGGAAAGGCGGCAAGCTGAAGATCGGCTTCTGGATTTGTTGAAGATGGCTGCTGAAGAAGGTTTGATCAATTCAAGTCAAATATCAAAGGGATTTGGTCGGATTATTGACTCTGTTGATGACTTGTCACTTGACATACCAAATGCAAGGCAGATATTGCAGTCCTTGATCTCCAAGGCAGCATCAGAGGGATGGTTGTGCGCTTCATCTTTGAAGTCACTCTCATTAGAGCCTGAAAAGCGATCTTTAGAAGATAGTGCTGCTAAAGTATTCAAGGTGAAAGCTCAATCCATGATTCAGGAGTATTTTTTATCCGGTGATATTTCAGAGGTGAGTTGTTGTCTAGAATCTGAGAACAGGTCTTCTTCTCCTGAACTTAATGCTATATTTGTCAAGAGACTAATAACACTGGCGATGGATCGAAAAAATAGGGAGAAAGAAATGGCTTCTGTATTATTGTCCTCCTTGTGCTTTCTGGCTGATGATGTGGTAAATGGCTTTGTTATGTTGATAGAATCTGCAGATGATACTGCTCTTGACATTCCAGTTGTTGTCGAGGATCTGGCAATGTTTTTAGCTAGAGTGGTGGTGGATGAAGTGTTAGCCCCACAACACTTGGAGGAGATTGGTAGCCAGTGTTTGGGGCCGGATTCAATAGGGAACAAAGTGCTCCAAATGGCCAATTCATTGCTGAAGGCTCGACTTTCTGGTGAACGGATTTTGAGGTGTTGGGGTGGTGGAGGAAGCAGCAGGAATGGATGGGCAATTGAGGATGTCAAGGAAAAGATTGGAAAACTTTTAGAGGAGTTTGAGTCTGGAGGATAAAAGGAAGCTTGTCGCTGCATAAAGGAGTTAGGGATGCCATTTTTTCACCATGAGGTTGTTAAGAAATCGTTGGTGTCAATTATGGAGAAGAAGAATGATAGATTGTGGGGTTTGCTTGGAGAGTGTTTTAGCACAGGACTCATAACTATGAATCAGATGATGAAGGGTTTTGGCAGAGTAGCTGAATCTCTTGATGACTTGGCTTTGGATGTTCCTGACGCTGATAAGCAATTTACACGGTACGTTGATCAGGCTAAGGCTGAAGGGTGGTTGGATTCATCATTTAGCTTCAGCAGATCAGGACATCCAGTAGAGAATGGCTTTTGTTCATGATGCCGAGGTATGTCCTGCAGTTTTTTTCCCTGTTTCAATTTACCTCCAAATCCATATTGTAGCTGTCGGAATTGATTTCTGGATCAGATAAATTGGATTTTAGTAATAAAGCATTATAAGGTTTTGCCTAGTGCGAATTGTGATAACAATCATTTGCGATCAAGTTCAGGTAAACCAGTAGTCAAAATGAACTGTTGAGCCTTTAATTTCTCAGTTCTTCCAGCATACTTTGGATATCAATTAATGTAAAGATGAAGGATCAATAGTGAAATTAAAAGAAACTGGTATATTGGTATGTCAAAAAGCAATATGTTTAGCTACAATTTGGTTATGTTTATGACTTTTTTGGTGAAGTAGAACAAATATATGATGCTGAGCTTCCAAGGTGATCAAGATGGGAGCTAATCCTACTATACACGAGCACCTATATTCTAATCAATATTTCTGCCATTCACAATAATAGGCTCATCATATTTGTTTCATGCACACAACCTCTTAATACATCATCTCTTTGAAATTGGCAGCTGCAAAAAACTGAATGTCTATTTCAATGAAGATAAGTAAATATGGGTTATTATGTTTGGCCGTTATTAGACCGAGCAATGAGCATGGATGTTAGCGCTTAAACTTTTCAACACCTTATCCACTAGTGTAAGGTGTAGAAATTAGCTTCTTGAAATATTTGATCATTTATAGTATATTATGTAAATGCAACGGACACAAAAAACTAACCACTGATACTCACATCCCTGATCCCTAATATAGCCTCGTGCCAGGGTGTGCATCATTTTATTTGATTGCAGTGGTTGGTTTCTGTGTCCCACATTCCTTTTGTTTTGGTTTTGGTTTTGGTTTTGTCTTCTTTTTTCTTTCTTCTTTTTCTAAAAGCCGTTTTGCTGAAGTATTTACTATTCTTCTGTAGCAACAATTTTGTAGATTGCACGAAAATGCATTCATAAAACATAAACCTTAGAACTTATAAATGTTTCTATTGATGTTCTTGTTATCATGTTGCTCATTTACTTGTATCCATGCTAGATTCTGTTCTTGGATATGCATTTCACACAACTACTTCATCAAAGGGATACAAATTCATCAGTCTTCCTTTCATGTGGATGCCATAAAGGTCAAGGTTCAAGATTTATTGCAGAATCAATCTTCTACCATGGCGCTTCTAATTCTAACTAAAGCAAGGTCATATATATCTTGGTTTTGCTACTTTAAAAATTTGATACTTGCAGATGACAAAAGAAGTTGAGTCAGGATTAGTGTTTCAATTTTTGTTTAGATTTTACTTATTCAAAGGAAGTAGCAATAAAAGAATTTGGAAGGTGTACCTATAAATTGGATTGTGTTTAGTTAGATTTAATTTGAATCAAATTTGCTATTATATTGATTGTATAGCATGGCTTAGAAGTGTGGTTTGGTCTGTTGTGCAGGTTTCATCTGTTGAGAACTTTGGTGCATAAGATTTATTTGAGGCCTCAAATCAGAATGGACTAAAAAAAAAAAAAAAAACTTGTTTAAATATATATATATATATATATTTTAAATAAAATTTTTCTCCAACTGGCCTACTTTGTCATCAAGTACCAGCGCTTATGAATAAATTTCAAATGCACGCAATCACCCTTAAATCACGTTTGCTTGCATTTTTGCGCCTATGATAGTTGAACATGAGACTTTCGGGAATTATTGACTTCTCATTTAAAATCCTATAGCCACTAAAGTACCTGATTGGGTTGAATCTTTTTCCATATGCATTAAAAGCCCTTATCTTATTATTGGATTTAGCATAATCAACATACTAAAAAGTATGATTCTCAATTTGTTTTTTATTTTCTTTTTGGAATAATTTCTATGCTTTTGCAGAGGATGTAAATAAATAAAGGTAGATTACATAGACTTGCTATCCTCTCATTTATAATCCTTTAGCGACTAAAACATTCGTTTGAGTTGAAATATTTTTCAGTATGCATTAAAAGCCCTTAACTCAATATTGGATTTAGCATAATCAACATTCCAACATACTAAAATTTTTGATTCTCAATTTGTAATTTTTTTTTTTTTTTTTTTTTTTGGGGGGGGGGGGGGGGGGGGGGGGGGAGAATAATTTCTATGCTTTTGCAAAAGATGTAAACAAATAAAGGTAGATTAGGCTTTTGCAAAAGATGTAAAAATATGTAAACAAATAAAGGTATATTACATTTTTTTGCAAAAGATGTAAACAAATAAAAGTAGATTATATAGATCTTGAGTTGTGGAAGAATAAGATGTACCTATTATTGCACATAAATATAATTCCACAATAATTAGTCTTCACTATTCTTCTTCGTCTTTTCTCTTATGATGCAACTTATTTTAAGTTAAAAACACTGAATTACTTGCATTGACTCCAAAAATAAATCTGTGAACACCCATTAAAAGTTACAACAAGAGATTGTTACCCAATTCAACCAATTACATGAATTTGCATGTTTTGCAACCAAAGAAATGACCACTGCTTTCCACCATACCAAACATGTTGCACTCCAATCACCACAACTATCGTGCCAAACTTGTTGCAAAAATATTTATTGTATCGGTGATATCATCCTATGTAATGTTTTTGAAGTAAAACTTGAGGCTTTACACAAACTATATTCTTTCTATAATGAAAGGCATGAACAATTGAAGGAGCCATTCGCTACAAGGGTAATGGTCATTTGTCACGTCAAACTATCAAAAATAAATTACACAACTGATATTTAAATTAAGTGTTTTATCATATTTTGGTTCTTGATTTTGTAATTTTATCAATTTTATAATTACAAAATGCGAGTCAAAATGGCCTCATTGTTTCACGCCATCCAAATTAATTAATGGGAATTGAGTCTAGTTTACTCATAAATGGACGATTTATTATTAAAAATACATATGTTGTATAGTCAAAAATGATATGATGGTATGACAATTAATGTTGGATCAATTTAATTTTTTGTATGGAGGGTTTTTTTTAATTGATTGTATAAGATGAATAGTTTAAATCACAAAAATATACCCAAGTTAGACCCATGATGGGACAATTTTAACAAATCCAAACTTGCTTTTAAGTTAGCTAAACTTATTATGAGAGAAAGGTTTGAACCCTTCTCTCATAATAAGTTTAACTATTCAAAAATTAGTCACATCAATCGAACATATAATGTATTTTGACAAACAAATTTTTTTTTTAAAAGTGGAACACATCGAGATATCTTGTAAAATTCTATCTATTTATGTGTATCTATTTTCATTTATGTATTTGATTTCTATAATTGTAGCAAGATTATTTCACTTATTAAAGTAAGAAATAAACTTTATTAAAACAACAATCTCAGGCTATCATGACGTTTATACGTAGCAAATACAAGAGGTGACATTTCAAGGCTCTTGATGATTTGGGGTGATCGGAACAAGTCTCTTTACCTCAAAATTTGTTGATACCAATGGGAGTGCCTTTAATTGGAGGACGTAGAGATGCTTCTGTTGGGGAATTTTCAAAATGGTTTTTAAAATGTGTAGTTTAATTTTTGGGTGTTTTCAAAACCTTCTTTATTTTTCTTTAGAAAGCTTGAAATAAGATTGGGGACTTTGTCCCACATCGGAAAGAGATGAAAATATAGAACACTTAATAAAGTGCTACATGAAATATTCCTTTGAATATGGTATTATGGATGGATGCTAGTGTATATGCACTCACACCACAATCATCTGCACACGCGCGTGGTGTGGGCAGTGGGTTGTGTGGCGTTTGATGGCGCACTTTGCACTTACCATGGACACATCGGATAGGTTGGAGCGAGGACGTGGATCCAACGTGGAATACAGTCAGCACCATGTGGCGTCCATTGGCGATGAGTCAACCAAACGGTTGTACGGTTGTGATTTGATCGTAGCTGTTGATTGGAGATACGCGCAATCGTACAGATGAGATGGCACCTGATCGTGATCAGGTGTGATTAGTCAAGGCATCTGTTCGGTGTGAGAATGATATGTACCATAGATCGTCGATCCAACGGTAAGATCTAATCGGATGCGATCAAGGGACGTAACCATTCGATCAGATGCATCAAGGCCTATAAATAGGCTGTGAAATCAGCCATTTCAATCCATCCAAAATCCTAAAAAGCATTCTTGCAATTCTCTCTGTCTCTCCCTCTTGATTTGGAGTTTTCGATCAAGAGTTTTTTAAGCAAGTTTCTGTTTCTCTTATTGGTAATAAAGTTCTGTAGACTTGATTATCAGTATCTTAGTTTTTTTGTTATATCAAGAGTATTCTAATCTACTATCGTTAGTGCAGACATCGGTAGACTTGATCTTAGATCAGACTTCATTGTATCCTGGAGGTGAATTTGCTGTAACCCCCTACACAACTTTTGGTGGGTGCAAATATTGTCTTTAGGAAAACGACTTAGTAATGCGACTTGAAGCATCAAATTTTCTGTTCTACATAGACAAGGTCATCACCAAGTTTTGAAGACCCGAAGACCATCAATTGAAGAATTCAAGACTATTTGTTCTAACAATCTAAAGACAATATTTAGATATGGCAATGTCTATTCAGAAAATGGCTCAAGATTTCATGAAGCTTGACCGTTTTGATGGAGAAAATTTTTGATGCTTTAAAGAAGATGCACTTTTTGCTCACCACTCTCAAAGTGGTCTATGTGCTGACTACCCCCTATTCGGTGGAGTAAGAAGGCGAGACTATGGAGCAAACCTGTACTAGGATCAAATGGGAGAATGATACTACATTTGCTGAGGACACATTCTGAATGCGCTGTCAGACTTTGTTCGATGTGTATTAACATCTGGAAACGACAAAGAAACTTTGGGACATATTATAGTCAAAGTACTTCATTGAGGATACCACCAGTAAGAAATTTCTTGTTAGTAATTTTATGCATTTTACTATGATTGATACAAAACCCATTATGGAACAATTCCATGAGATCCAACATATTTTGAGTCAGTTTCGACAACAGAATATGAACATGGATGAATCTATTGTAGTTTTGTCTATAATAGAGAAATTGCCATCTTCTTGGAAGGATTTTAAGAAAGCTCTGAAACACAAAAAGGAAGATCTAACTTCAGAGGAATTGGCTCAACACCTCCAAGTTGAGGAAGAGTCAAGACTTCTTGAAAGTGAAGAAAACCAATTGGCTCAGACTTCTAAGATTCACATGGTAGATGATGGCAAGAAGTTCAACAAAAAGAAGCGTAAGTGTAACTCCCAATTTGAGAAAGATGCTAAGAGGCCGAAAGGATCTTGCTGGCATTATGGCAAGCCGGGGCATTTCAGAAATGAATGCTGGTCATACAAGAATAAGCCAGAAACATCAAATGCCAAGAACAAGTTTGTGGTTGTTGTATCCGAGGTGAACATGCTCGAAGATGCTGGTGACTGGTGGATTGACTCAGGAGCAACAAGGCACGTCTACAACGACAAGAGTCATTTCACTACTTATGAACAAGTGAGTGATGAAACAGTTCTCTACATGGGCAACTCTTCAACTGCTGCTATCAAAGGCAAAGGAATGGTGGATCTAGAGTTCACATCTGGAAAAGTCTTAAGTCTTAATAATGTTTATCATGTACCTGATATCAAGAAAAATCTTGTATCTGGAAGCTTGCTTAATAAGTATGGTTTCAAGTTAGTATTTGAGTCGGACAAATTTGTCCTATCTAAGGGTAGGATTTTTGTTGGAAAGGGCTACATGTATCAAGGAATGTTCAAACTTAACGTTATCAATAATACATCTATTTCTGCTTATATTGTTGATTCTCTTTCTTTATGGCATGCTCGTTTAGGTCATGTTAATACTAGGAAAATGCATGAAATGGTTAATTTAGATTTAATTCCTAAGTATGACATTGACATGTTTGAAAAATGTAAATTTTGTGTGCACTCGCATTCCATTTTCTAAAGTAGATAAAATCACATCTCTGCTTGAACTTGTGCATAGTGATTTTTGTAACATTCATTGATGATTTTTCTAAGTACTGTCATATCTATCTTTTGCATTCAAAAGATGAGGTGCTAGATAAATTCAAGATTTTTAAGACAGAAGTAGAAAATTAGTGTAATGTCAAAATAAAGAGACTAAGGTCTGATAGAGGTGGTGAATACCATTTTCCAGAATATTGTGAAAATGTTGGTATTATTTATGAGAAGTTTGTAACCTACACACCACAACAAAATGGAGTAGTTGAAAGAAAGAATAGGACATTAACAGAAATGATTAATATTATGCTTTCTTACTCCAATTTAAGTTCTGGTTTTTAGGGTGAAGCCTTAGTCACTGCCTGTCACATACTCAATAGAATTCCTCTCAAAGGAAGAAATGTTACTCCTTATGAACTTTGGAAAAACAAGAAACCTAATTTTGGTTACTGGAAAACATGGGGCTGTAGAGCAATAGTCAGATTGCTTGAACCTAAAAGGAAGAAATTAGGTGAAAAAGGAATTGAATGCATATTCCTTGGCTATGCTATACATAGCAAAGCATATAGGTTTTTGGTAGTAGAGCCTAATGGTTCAGTGGAAACAAATACCATCATTGAATCACGTGATGCGGTATTTTATGAGAATCGTTTCACAACCATTCCAAGGTTGGATTCTAATTAAGAAAATGAATCAACTCCTTTGATGTCTACAGAGGAAAGTGAATGACATGAACCCATTGAGCCTAATGAACCTAATGAACCTATTGAGCTAAGAAGGAGTAAGAGAGCTAGGAATGAGAAGTCATTTGGCCCTGATTTCATTATTTACCTTGTAGAAGGAACTAGGAAAGCTTTTTGTAAGCAAACAATGATTTCTTTGAATATGGATTCAGATCCAATAACCTTTAAGGAGGCTATGAAGTCTCAAGATATTGCTTTCTGGAAAAAAACAATAAACGATGAGATGGATTCTATCATCGGTAACAATACTTGGATACGTGTTGATTTGCTACTTGGATCCAAACCAATTAGTTGTCAATGGATTTTCAAAAGGAAAATGAAATTTTATGGCACAATTGACAAGTTCAAAGCAAGATTAGTTGCTAAGGGTTTTACTCAAAAGATGGGTATCGATTATTTTGATAGATATGCTCCGGTGGCTAGAATCGCCACTATTCGAGTGTTGATTGCCTTAGCCTCAATCTACAAGTTGAAATCCATCAAATGGATGTTAAGACCGCTTTCCTAAATGGAGAGTTAGATAAGGAAATCTACATGAAACAACCGGAAGGATTTGTTGTACAGGGTCAAGAACACAAAGTGTGTAAACTTGTGAAGTCACTATATGGACTGAAATGAGCTCCTAAACAGTGGCATGAGAAAGTTGACAAAGTAATAGTGCCAAATGGTTTTAGGATACAAGAATCTGATAAGTGTGTGTACAGTAAGTTTACTGGTAATAGAGGTGTAATCATATGTCTATATGTAGATGACATACTTATTTTTGGTACTGACAATGATGTCATTGAAAGTACTAAAAGTTTCTTGTCGTCTAGCTTTAGTATGAAAGACATGGGCTTTGCTAGTATAATTTTGGGTATTAAGATCAAACGAGAGGACACTAATTTGACTCTTACCTAGTCGCACTATATTGAGAAAATTCTTAAGAAATTTAATTAATATAATTGTACACCCATGTCTACACCTTTTGATTCAAATTTGAAATTGTATCCATTGGAAGAGCTGTTGATTAGCTAGAATACTCAAGAGTAATAGGTAGCCTGAGGTATGCCATGACTTGCACTAGACTTGATATTGCACTTGCAGTGAGAAAACTTATTAGATACACTAGTAACCCCAGTAGTATGCATTGGCATGCTGTTAACCAAGTACTTAGGTACTTGAGGAAAACCATAGACTATGGAATAGTCTATAATGGCTATCCAGTAGTGCTGGAAGGATTCACGGATGCTAGTTGGATAATTGACCGTGAAGATCACTCATCCACGAGTGGTTGGATTTTTACTCTTGAAGGAGGAGCTATCTCCTGGGGTTCTAAGAAACAAACATACATAACAGACTTAACCATGGCGTTTGAGTTTGTAGCATTGGTTTCTTGTAGCAAAGAGGTAGAGTGGCTAAGGAATCTCTTGTTAGAGATTAAGATATGGCCAAAACGTATGCCACCAATATCTTTGCATTGTGATAGTGAAACAACTCTATCACGGGCCTATAGCTATGTCTATAATGGAAAGTCTAGGCATATAGGACTGAGACATAGCTATGTCAGGTAGTTAATTACAGAAGGTGTGATTACCATTAGTTATGTAAAGACAAGTGAAAACTTGGCTGACCCCTTAACAAAGGGACTTACAAGGGATTTGGTGTGAAAAACATCAAAATGGATGGGTTTTAAGCCTACTTAACATAATCACCCCTAGTGAAAACTCAACTCAATGGTTGAAGAAACATCAAGTCTTGAGTTTAATGAGCCCAAGTACACCATATGTCGTGATTGCAAGCACTTAGTTTTATTTCATTTTCATCCCAAAGTTTAAGTGCTTGGTACCTGTAATGTAAAAAGAAGAGGATGAGTTAGCAAACTCTTAATAAGCTTACAACTGAGTTGTTAGGGTACTGTAAATTACAGGGGTACTCTCAGTAAGCTTACCTATGTTAGTGTAGGAGGTGGTGCCGCTTCCTATGAGTCTAAGGGCTTGACTTTAGAGCGCTCATGAAACAGGATATAGACACAAGGCTAATTCACGTATCGGTTTGTTTGAATACTTGAGGTAACCTGTACTGTGCGTGAGACATGTCCAGTTAGTTGTATAAGATCGCTAGTTCAATGACAAGTTCACTATGCCATCTTGACTAACTTTGAGATGTCTTCACTAAGTGAATGATTCAAATTGTAAGATATCTTCACCTATGCATAAGGCTGCTAAGTGAACCAAGAGTCATCATCTAGTATTTTGAAAATAGTGGGGGAATGTTGGGGAATTTTCAAAATGATTTTTAAAATGTATAGTTTAATTTTTGGGTGTTTTCAAAACCTTCCTTGTTTTTTCTTTGGAAAGCTTGAAATAAGCTTGGGGACTTTGTCCCACATCGGAAAGAGAGGAAAACATGGAGCACTTAATAAAGTGCTATGTGGAATATTCCTTTGAATATGGTTTTATGGGATGGATGCTAGTGTACATGCACTCACAACACAAGGATGGTGCAACGCACTATCCACACACGCACACGCACATGTGTGTGCTTGGTGTGGGTAGTGGGTTGTGTGGCATTTGATGGCACACTTTGCACTTAGCATGGACGCATCGGTGCCATAAGGGTGCTTTCCAATTTGCATCGGACAAGTTAGAGTGAGGACGTAGATCTAACATGGCATGGGTGACGTGGAATACAGTTAGCACCACGCGACAGTGACGTGGCGTTCGTTAGTGATGAGTCAACCAACCGGTTGTACGGTTGTGTTTTTATAACGAACCTGGTTTTGACCCGTCTCTTGTGGTGTTCCAAACTTGGGTTTGTATGGTTTGGATGGTGGTTCATGTCTTGCTTCCCTTGTCTTCCCCTTAATGTTGGTTATTGGGTTGTAGTTGTGTATTTGGAACAGGTTGGTTGCTTGTTTTTCCAAGCCTTTGTTGCCTAGAATTTGGCTCTTCCGCTCGAGCGAGCATTATTGCGCTTGAGCGGGTTTTTGAAATTTTGCTCTATGCTTGAGCGGGCATTAGGGCGCTCAAGCAGGGACTGTGTCTGCAAAAATACTAGAAGGGCGTATTTCACGCTCGAGCGAAGGGTTTCACGCTCAAGCGAGAGTTTGTGTCTTAGGCTCGAGCAGGGCTTTCCACGCTCGAGCGGGCCGCGCTTTATTAGATCGTGAAAGTGACATTTCAGATCATTTTCTGCTTTCTCTCTCTCTCTAAAAGTTTCCAAATTTCTAGATCTTGAGCTTCTCTCTCTAGAAACTCACATTCTCTTTAAGATTTCATCTAAATCCATTGAGTTCTTGACCTAGTATATTTGAGAATAAGGTAGAGGGCTTCAAGAGCTTCGTATTGATCTAAGTAAAAGTGGGTTTTGTCATTTTTGGAGTTCAACCTTGCTTTGCTCGTCTTCTCTTCTTGAGGTAGGGAATTTCTACACTCTAATATGGTTTTTAGTTTAGTTATTTGCTATTGTGTATAAATGATGAGATTTGGTTGTGGTTTGGACAAATCTAGGATTTGGGTGTGAAATGAAAAGAGGGGTTTTGATGAATATGAGATAAATGAATATGAGGCTTGAGTATAAGATCATCTTGTGTCAAAATAGTTAATTTTGATGTTTGGGTTGATATTTGGGAAGAGGGAGATTTTTCCCTAATTTTGATTAAATTATTATTTTGTATAAATAATTGGGATTAACATTGAAAATGTGAAAATTGAAGGTTGTGAATATAATTGGTGATATTGGATATGTAATATCTCACATATGGAAGTTTTGAATAAGCTATTTATTTTGAGATTGAACATCTCTTAGAAATAATTGTATAGGGCTATCGGTGGAGGATAGCTATGATTGTTGTAGAAATTGCATAAGGATTAGGCGATTTAATGCTAATTCATTGTTGGTGTCATTGAATATGACCATGTTATAAATACATTGTATATGTATGTTTATTGGGAGAATAAAGGGGATGTACTCCATATATGACTATGTTTATAAATACATTGTATATGTATGTTTATTGAGAGAAGAAAGGGGATGCACTCCATATGTGATTATGTTTATAAATACATTGCACATGTATATTTGTTTGGGAGGAGAAAAGGGATGGACTCCATTTAAAGCAAGTAGACCAGAATGTCCTGGGTGAAAGACTCGAAATTTCATATATAAATGGGTGCCGGTTCCTTTGGACGAAATATCCGTAAAATGGCAAAGTTTGAAGTGTTTATGTGTGTTTTGCATAAATGGAAAACCATTGAGTTGTAGTCTCATTTTGGTTGTTGAAAGATGATGAATTTAACTCATGAATTGAGTAGCATATATGAAGTTGAAATGAATTGAAGGAAAATGGAAATGAGGTTTGGTCTTAGTGGCATATGAATATGCAGGCCTTGTGGATACTTTCGTATCGGTATTGTTTATGTACATGGTATTTATACCTTTGCTAAACCTCATATATTGTGTTAGATTATCTTTACTGGGCTGTTGGCTCACCTTATACGGGAATATTATTTTCAGATGCAGGTGAGGTGTTTCCTCTAAGGCAATAAGGTGGATGGACTTTCGAGAAGCAAGAGCTTCTTATTTATGCTTTATGTGTGTATGTTTGTTATTTGTAAAGCCAAGGGCTTAAGTTGTAATGAGCAAGACTCAATTTGTGTAACCAAGCAATGATTTGGAAAGATGTACGCCTACATGGCATTTAACTGGTTGTTAAACAGTGAACTCTGATATATGAAAGTATGTTGTTTTTCATATTTACTGCACATATGAGTTATCTTTATTGTATTTTGGGGGCGTTATAGTTTTCGATATAGAGTGGTTTGATCGTAGCCATTGATTGGAGATGTGCACGATTATACGGATGAGATGGCACCCGATCATGATCAGGTGTGATTAGTTAAGGCATCTATTCGGTGTGAGAATAATCTGCACCACAGATCATCAATCTAATGGTCAGATCTGATCGGATGCGATCAAGGGACGTGACCATTTGATCAGATGCATCAAGGCCTATAAATAGGCTGCAAAATCAGCCATTTCAATCCATCGAAAATCCTGAAAATCATTTCTACAATTCTCTCTCTCTCTCTCTCTCTCTCTCTTTCTCTCCCTCTTGATTTAGAGTTTTCGATCAAGAGTTTCTAAAGTAAGTTTCTGTTTCTCTTATTGCTAATCAAGTTCTGCAGACTTGATTATTAGTGTCTTGGTTTTTTTGATTATATCAAGAGTATTCTGATCTACTGTCGTCAGTGTAGACGCCGGTAGACTTGATCTTAGATTAGTCTTCATTGTATCCTGGAGTGAATTTACTGTAACTCCTTGCACATCTTTTGGTGGGTGCAAATATTATCTTTAGGAAAACGACTTAGTATTGGGACTTGAAGTGTCAATTTTTCTGTTCTACATAGACAAGATCATCACCAAGTTTTGAAGACCCGAAGATCACCAATTGAAGAATTCAAGACAATTTGTTCCAATAGTTTCATTACTTAGGCTAGTCGGAACAAGCCTTTTAATCCTAAAATACTTTGATGAGAGAGAGAGAGAGAGAGAGAGCTTGGAGATTCAGGAGATGTTTCACTATTTGGACCGCTCGAAATAAGTCTCTTAATCCCCAAATACTTTGATGAGAGTCCGCAGATTTATGAGATGTTTCACTATTTGGGCCACTCGAAATAAGCCTTTTAATCCCCAAATACTTTGATGAGAGAGAGTCTGGAGCTCTAGGAGATGTTTCGTTATTGGGACCACTCGGAACATCCCTCTTCATCCCCAAATACTAGGATGCAAGTGAGACACAGTCTTTAGAAGGATGAGGAGGAAGACGAGGTTGTGTTTGGAGCCTCTTAATTCCAAAATACTTTAATGCAAGTGAACCATGGTGACCTGCAACAAAGAAAAACAAAAGAAGGGTGATAACATACA
The DNA here is from genome assembly GCA_025200525.1 of Camellia lanceoleosa. Classification (NCBI taxonomy): domain Eukaryota; kingdom Viridiplantae; phylum Streptophyta; class Magnoliopsida; order Ericales; family Theaceae; genus Camellia; species Camellia lanceoleosa. The sequence goes on from CM045761.1 coordinate 157,567,230, forward strand.
TCTTTGCAAATCCCATTGTCTCTCAACACTCTCTTTTGAGATAGAAAACAAACACTTACGCACTTCTATTCAATAAAATGCTCCATATCTCTCTTATATATGCATAATTGGATGGTTACCTTTTATAAAATTATTATTTTTTGAGTCTTGTTGATTTGTGATCTTAAAGTCACTCGCTAACATTTGACTAGTGTAAAAGTGTTATAATTTTTTCATAAAGGTATTTTAGTCAATAATTTCATAAAAGGTAGGTAGTCAATAAGAGTAATGATATACAAAATATATATATATATATATAATTTTCATACATGATGATGTGCTTCAATATAGACCTCTCATTCTAAAACAAAATACTCATAAAGATGAGTTTATTTGCAAGAATAATATTATTACATCATTCTTGTAGAGGTTTTTTATTTATTTTTATTTATTTTTTAATTTTTTTTTATATTTTTATATTTTTTTATGAATACAACTTTCTAGTGTATGAATATACAATAATTTAAGAGTAATGCTAGGAAGGAATACAAAAAACTTTACCAGAACACTCACATGGGTTAGCTTTACGTCAAAACAAGAAAAAAAATAAAATTATACTATAATGCCCCCAAATAATTAACATATGATAACTCTGATTAATCCTTTCAGGTTAAATAATCACAATTCTCTAACCATCACTATACATATCAAATCTCTTAGTTTGTATTCCATGACATATAAGAGATTTACAATAAATGGATCCACATACAAGTATATATTCAATCTCCTCTAAGGTTTGAATCTATAGCATGTGAAACAGATAATATAAAAGAAACAAACACAAAACAAGGCCCTTCGGGCTACAAGTTCTAAGGCTTGAACGTGGTTATCAAACCCATACACATAAAACTCTTGGTTTGTCAAAACATAAAAACAAAACAAAAGAGTCTTGCACTCTCAAAATATTCACTCGCCTTTACTTAGGTGGAATCACCACATATTTTCTTGTAACAAAATCCACTAGGGGTGAGCCATAAGCCCAGTAGAGAATTCTTAATAAAATATATACATTTTACACAATCTTGTGAAATGAATGCAATGCCATGGTGTGCTCAAAATAAATGTTCTTCTCATTTAAAAAGCTCATACTCAATGCCCATTTGAAAATACAATCAAACCAATTATTTCATTATAATTCAAGGGGTGGTAAATACGACTCAGGTTATTTTAATAAACTAGTATTTGTGAGTAGGCATATCAAACACTACCAACATTTCCTTTACCGGCTTCTAACCAGAAGGCATAATTACCTACTCCGCGCATGTTTTTGGTCTTTCACCATGGTCCTCAAGTCAACTTAATTATCAAAACTATACCCCCTATCTGGACTTACCACCGTATTTACTCAAAAAAATAATTCGACAACAAAATTTATTTCGCAAAACAGTTTCCTCTTCAAAGAATAATCTCAAATGCCAATTCTAAAAAGCAATGGTAATGTAATGAAATGGATGATAATGCAATATATCAATATATTATAATTTTTTTTTCAACAATCATTTCTCATTTCAACCACACAATCTTTCATAGTGATCAAATCACTTATCTTTACTCAATATATATACATACACAATAAATATTCCAAGAGGTAAATGACAACATCGCATTGCGTGCATTCTCTTTTCCATAAATCAATTAATCTCAACATTTCAATCATCATTCTCAATTCTCATCTTTTCAAAACACTCCAAAATAATATGCTATCCACCATATTTTACATCAAATTTCCCTTTTTCCATGGGATTTTAACATTAGCTATAAACATGGCAATTTCCCATCATTTATCCACAATAATGCTCTACTAAGCATGGGTGCACAACATCTTAACATTTTCCCCAAATACCCAATTTCTAGGGTTTTCACAAAAATTAGGTTTTTTTTTTCTTCTCATTTTTGAAAGGATATTTCTCAAATAACCCTCACAATCATCAATATAGCTTATACTCTCAAAGATTGTGAAGAAGTATTAAGGAAACCCACTTTTAAAATCAACTAGAGTTCGTGACCCAAAATCATAACTCAAAATATAAGAAATTGGTTTCAAAACAAGCATAGACTTGTAAATATATATATATGACTCCAAGAATATTCCTACCTCAAGTTATGGAAAGATGAGGAGAAGAAAAGTCCAAAAATTGACGGCACTGGATTTAGATCTCCAGTGCACAAGTTGTAAGCTCTTGATGTGTCACAACCCAAACTCGTCTCTAGAGGTCTAGGTGTCATGACTGGCCAGTAATCTTGGATTACCTATGGCCTCAATGACAAAATCAATCATAATATATATAATGGGTAAACGAAAGCAATAAGAAATATAACGAAGTCCATTGAGCAGTGTATACATGCCAAATTCATAATTAATTAAAACTTTAACTTCATACAAGCTATATATATATATGTACACCATATTTAGTTAACTTCTTTACATAATATCCATTCAAATCAAAATAAGTCTTCTCAAATAATAAAACAAAAAAATGTAAGATAGAAAGGTTGACAAAGCTAGACTCCTCTCGAGTCCAAGCACGCCCCATTACGGAGGCACTTCAAAATGGCTTTACAAGGTAGACTCTGAGGCTTCCTTAAACTTGTCGTTCCACTTGCTCACCTACATATATATAAGGGGAGAGGGATGAGCTTAAGCCCAGTGAGTAATATCAATGAAGTCTAGCATGTTACAAAACATATATTTCATTTCCGAAACAATTCATTTCAATAAGCAAAACAATTTGAATAATAATCATATCATTTTTTTGTGATAACATTAATCATTCAATCCATTTACATGGTACATCCAATAGAGTATCAATGTGAGAATGTGCCCAAGCTAATAGGACCACTGGGGTCAATCCAATGGGACCGCAAAGGGTCAATCAATAATTCATAGTTCAATGTTTAAGGTCTAACATCAGAGATCTCTGTGTTTTAATTAATCCAATGGACCATGGTTTGTTTTCCCCAGGCAAGGGCCTATTAATCAATGGGCCATGGTATTGTTTTCCGAGGCAAGGGCCTTACTATTGGATGCCACACTTACAATTTCAAAAAGGACATTTATTCATAGATAACAAAGTAGAATTCAAAATATTAATCTTAAACAATTTCAAATACATTTTGAACATAGCTTTATAATGATATTACTCACAGTGGGTTATATTGATATTAGGCCTCAGATGTCCACCTACACAATACACATAACAAAGCATATATTGAAACACATGTTCAAGTAAATGCTCTACTTAATCCAATTCTCTTTTAATGTGTTTCTAATTCATCTCCTTATAAAGGATGCCTAAACAATTCCCAAGAATGCCTAAAAGAGCATGAGGATGAAAGCATGCACATGGAAGCATATTTCAAAAATGTTGAAAACAGGATAGTTCGCTCAAGCGCACCTTTGGTTGCTCGAGCGGTGTGGCCTGTCTGCAAAAGTACTGGATGGTTGAAATGTAGGCTCGATGGTCGCTCGAGCCAAGTGGAATGAAAGGTGAGTTCGCTCGAGTAGTCATTCAGTTGCTCAAGCCATGTGCAACATGTCTGTAAAAATACTGAATGCATGCAAAGTGCGCTCGAGTGACAGATTGTTCGCTCGAGCAGTGAGGCAGAATTTTGGAATTTCCAAAATAGAGTTCAAGTTCAAAAAGCATAATTCGAAGTTGTAAAGCTTGCATGGCTAGACCCAAAAGCGCCAAAACTCTTTGGAAAACATATAAATACAACCCAATTGAAATCACAAGTTCAAAACCTTTGTCAATTTCCAAAAATTCAATCCAAAACCTTGTAATTCAACCATGCATGGATGAAATTCAATTCTCTTTCTTCAAAATATGAACATATGAAGTGATGAGTGGAAAATTATGGACAATCCTTCAAAGATAGTAAATATAGCTTCATGCATGTATGAATAATTGAAAATCAAACTTAAAAATGGTAAATTGATACATGGATGTACACAATTGGTTCATTTCTTCCATAATCAAGTGGATTCTAACATTTTCTTAACAATTCCATGCAAATGATCCTACAAACTTAGTTAATTCAATTTCTATATGAATTATCTACAAGAATTATGGGTGACTTCCATACCCAGAGCTTGAATTTGGTAAGTTGCTAGCTTAATCTCTTCAAATCCTCTTCAATTCTCTATAATTCTTCCTCTCTCTCTCTCTCTTTCTCTACAATTGTTGCTCTCCATCTCTCTCTAAATTTTCTGCTCAATCGATGTAAAATGAACTCAATGCATAAGCTTACAACATATATATTGGTTGGATTATGTTAAGTTAATTAAGTGGGATTAAGGCTAATTAAGTTAGCTTAAGTCTAATTAACTTTAATCAATTCTAATTGATTTATTCTAATTATTTTGATCTGAATCAAATTTTAATTAAACTTACCATATGGTTTTGAATATTCCAATTAGCTATTGAGCTAGTCAATTTCAGTTTCTAAATCTATTAAGGCTTCCGATTTCTAATTCCAAGTCGGCACTCTAACATATATTCCATAGACAAACAATTAAACACAAATTAAACACACAATTATGCAAATATGCTCAATGAAATAATATATAAAAATATTATGCATGTCAAGGTCATCACAGTCTCTTCCTCTTAGAAAGTTTGGTCCTCTAAACTTAAGTTACCTCCATTAGGAAACAAATATGGGTACCGTTGTTACATTTCATCGTCTTTTTCCCACGTAGCCTCTTTTCCATAATGTTCTCTCCATTATACCTTCACCATTGGAATTGATTTGCTCCTTAGTTGCTTTACTTATCGGTCAATAATCTGTATTGGCCACTCTTTGTACTTCATATCTTCATCTAAGGCTATCCGGTGGTAATCAATAACATGAAATGGGTCCCTGAGATACCCACAGAGCATTGACATGTGAAACACATTATACATCCATTCCACTCCTGGCGGTAAGGCAATACGATAAGTAATAGGGCTAAGCCTTTCTAGAATCTGGAACGACCCGATGTAACGTGGAGTTAGCTTCCCTTTTCTGCCAAACCTTGTTTGCCCTTTTATCGATGTTACTTTGATGAACACATGATCTCCCACTTCATATTCCAAATCCCTTATTCTCTGATCAGCATAGCTTTTCTGTTGGCTTTGAGCAGTCTTGAGCCTCTATTGAATGATGTTCATCTTTTCAGTTGTTTCTTGCACAAGTTAAGACCCATATAAAGCCCTATCACCAACCTCAGTCTAGCAAACTAGAGGCCTACACCTCCTTCCATACAATGCCTCATATGGTGCCATACCGATACTAGCATCGAAACTGTTGTTATATGCAAACTCTACTAATGACAAGTAAGTTTCCCAATTGCCTTGAAATTTGAGAACACACATACGAAGCATATATTACAACGTTTGGATAATTCTCTCAGTCTGCCCATTGATTTTTGGGTGAAAGGCAGTGCTAAATCTCAACTCTGCGCCCATCGCTTATTGCAAACTTTGCCAAAATCTCTAAACAAATTTAGGATCTCTATCCAAAACTATAGACATTAGAACTCCATGTAGTCGAATGATTTCATCAATATAGATAGTAGCAAGTCTATAAGCGTTGAAGGATGTTTTCACATAAAAAAAGTGAGCAGACTTTGTCAATCTATCCACTATAACCCAAACAACATTCATACCTCTAGATGTTTGAGGTAGACCGATGATGAAATCTATGGTTATATGTTCCCACTTCCATTTTGGAATAGGAAGAGAATAAAGTAAGCTTGCTAGTTTCTGGTGTTCTTCTTTGACTTGTTGACATTAGAGGCACTTAGAATTATTGTTGGCAATCTCTATCTTCATGTTCAGCCACCAATCATTTGTTTCAAATCGTGGTACATCTTGGTATTTCCTAAATGCATAGCGAACATAGACTTGTGGGTTTCTTCTAAGATTCTCCCTTTCAAATCCGTATCATTAAGTACACAAAGCCTTCCCTGAAACTTAAATACTTGATCTTCAATTGTGAACCCCGGTCTAGGCTTAGTTTCGAACTCATTACAAATCTTCTTATAGAAATCATCATTCACTTGCTTCTGTTTGATCTTTTCTATAATTGCTGGTTGTGCAGAAATTGCGGCTAACAAATTGTTTTGCTCATAAGGTACCACTTCTATTTCAAGTCTTTCAAATTCTTCAAGAGCTCTTTTTGATCTGTAAGAAAACAAGCGAAATTTCTCACATTTTTTTTTTCTATACTAAGTGCATTGGCTACAGTGTTGGCCTTGCCTGGATGATATTGAATTTTCAGGTCATAGTCTTTGATCAAATCAAGCCACCTTCTCTGTCGCATGTTCTATTCTTTTTGTGTAAAGAAATATTTCAAGCTCTTGTGATCTATATATACCTTACATTTTGTCCCGTAAAGGTAATGGTGACATATCTTTAATGCAAAAACTACAATGACAAGTTCTAGATCATGTGTCAGGTAGTTTTTCTCATGTGGTTTCAATTACTAGGACGCGTAAGCAATTACCTTGCCATTCTGCATTAAGATACAACCCAAACCTTTGTAAAAAGCATCACTAAAAATCACAAATCCGTCGGTACATGAGAATAAAGTAAGGATTGGAGCTGTGGTTAGTCTTGCTTTCAACTCTTGGAACGCAGATTCCCTTTGTTTTGTCCATTCGAATGGTTTCCCTTTCTGGATTAGTTGAGTCAACGGTACAACAATCTTTGAAAAATCTTTGACAAACCTCCGATAGTAACCTGCCAATCCTATAAAACTTCAAACCTTTGTTACATTAGTCGGAGTAGGCCAATATATAATCGCTTCAATTTTCTACCGGTCAACTAAAATTCCATCTCTGTTAATAACATGCCCCAAAAATGTAATTTCATCTAACTAGAATTCACACTTTTTAATTTTTTCATACAATTATTTCTCTCTAAGTGTAAGAAGGATTATTCTCAAGTGTTGTTCATGATCATCTTTACTTCTCGAATAGATCAGAATGTCATTAATAAATACAACAATGAAGTCATCCAAGAAAGGTTTAAAGACTCTATCTATTAAATCCATGAATGCTGTAGGTGCATTAGTGACTTTGAAAGGCATGACTAAGAATTCATAGTGTCCATACTTGGTAGTTTTCTCAATATCTTCGGCTTTAACCTTTAACTGAAGATATCCTGATCTCAAATCAATCTTTGAAAATACCAAAGCTTCCTATAATTGATCAAACAAATCATCAATCTGAGGCAAAGGATATTTATTTTTAATGGTTACCTTGTTGAGTTCCCGGTAATCAATACATTTCTTGTTTACAAAGAAGACTGGTGCGTCCCACGATGATGTACTTGGTCGAATAAACCCTTTACTGAGTAATTCTTACAACTGAACTTTTACTTCTTTCATTTCAGTAATAGACATACAATATGGAGTTTTAGATATCGGTTGAGTACCCGGTACTACAACAATTGTAAACTCAATCTCTCTATCAATCAGTTGTCCTGGTAACTCCTTCGGAAACACATCAGGAAAATCTCTTACTACTGGAATACTGTCCAAGGTAATGTCCATGGTTTGATCATTTATTACACTACAGAAGTATCCTTGACATCCTTTACTAATCAGTCTGCGAGCTTTCAGCCATATCATGCATCATTCTTTCCATTCGATCAAGTCTTGAGGAGGTTGACTCCTTCAGTTTATCCCCTCTTGTTCTCACCATTATCTATATGAAGGTTGTATTATAATTAACACAGTGTATGCATGCATATACATATTCACAATTACAAAAAGTTATCTCATTTTGATATTCAAATGCATATGAATCCAATCCTTATACCTTTTCTAGATACCTTATTGCTTGATGGACGAGTGAGATATAACTCGTGCTTTGGTACCACTCTGTCACGACCCAAACCTGGTCCTAGAGGTTTAGGTGTCATGATTGGCCAATAATCTCGAATTACCTATGGCTTCAATGACAAAATCAATCATAATATATATAACGGGGCTTAGCGGAAGCAATAAGAAATATAACTAAATCCATTGATACATGCAAAATTCATAATTAATTAAAACTTTAACTTCATACAAGTTATATATATATATGTACACCATATTCAATTAACCCCCTTTGCGTAATATCCATTCAAATCAAAATAAGTCTTCTCAAACAACAAAACAAAAACATGTAAGACATAAGGGTTGACAAAGCTAAACTCCTCTCGAGTCCAAGCACGCCCCATTATGGAGGCACTTCAAAATGGCTTTACAGGGTAGACTCTGAGGCTACTTTAAACTTGTTGTTCCACTTGCTCACCTACATATATATAAGGGGAGAGGGGTGAGCTAAAGCCTAGTAAGTAATATCAATATAAAGGTTTTATATGAATGAAGTCTAGCATGTTACAAAACATATATTTCATTTCCAAAACAATTCATTTCAATAAGAAAAATAATTTGAATAGCAATCATATCAATCTATTGTGATAACATTAATTATTGAATCTATTTACGTGATACATCCAATAGAGTATCAATGTAACAATGTGCTGAAGCCAATAGAACCACCAGGGTCAATCCAATGGGACCACAATAGTAGGGATGTAATAATGGTTCGACCCGGCCCAAGTAGGCCTCTTGGGCTCCCAATTTTTTAGAGGGCCATGCCATCCCATGGACCGAAAAGTGGGGCCTAGGCCCACTTAGAAGAGGGCCTAGGGCTTGGGCTCAAGTCGTTGGCCTAGATAGGCCTTTTTTTTTTTTTTTTTTTTGGAATAGTGAATGATAAATACATTATCTATGTAGATTATTTATTAGAGATAAAAAATAAAAGAAAAATTATACTAGAGTATTTTAGTTAAGATTAATGAGATTGTTGTTTGGTTATATTTCATGGTGGTATTTAATTTTAATTATGTATGACTTATGTTTTTCTAATTATGAATTTATAACTAAAAAAGTATGCAATTATGTAATTTTTTTTTTCGTTTGAAAGGAATAATTTTATATATATGAAAATGAAACTTTCAATATTACAGTATTAAATTAATTATATAACATTTATTGAATGAATAATTTTTATTTCAAGATGAAATAAAATATTACAAAAATTTATATCATTAAATAAAATAGGTGTAGATTATTGATGATGGTAGAGCAATTGCATCACTATAGGTTAAGTACATCCCAACTAGGTTGGCACCTACTAGCCTACCAATCATTTGCATTATATTCCACCTTAATAATCTAATACAAAAAAATAAAAAATAAAAAATGAAATGAAATAGTAAAAAACAAATTGTTGATCAATCATCGGAGGAGATAGGCATTTCAGTCGCGTTGCCCGAGGATATGTCATCCAAATCATTTTCAATTTGCTCATTTTCACTATAATTTTGTCTTCTCATAAGCGCATGCATATGATCACTGGATATCATCAGTGCCTCAAACATTTGGGGTGAAAGCCTGTTGTAGTAATCGTATAACAACCCTTATTCTTGTCTTACACATGCTCATATGAATTTACATGATTTTGGTTTGTTAAACTTGTATATGCAGACTTTGATTCGTGTTGCCTAAGTACAGGTTCCTGTTTGGTTTCGTGCTATTATGTTTTGCTAAAGTGTTATATGCATGCTTTTTTCCTTGCTCTGTGTGTTGAACCTAGGCTATCTATCTTTGCTACCTTACGCCTAGGTCACACCTTTGAACCTCTTACACCTAGGTCGTTGTACGTCAACACCTAGGGTCATCTTGGAACCACCTTGGTTGACTTCCACCTTCACCAAGGCATCTTGGCTGAGATGTGCATCATTTAGGCTGAGGTGTGCATCACCTAGGTTGAGATGTGCATCATCTAGGTCGAGATGTTTATCATCCAGGCATCCTAGATCTTTGATCCTTGAACCTTTCAGCCTTGTTACGCACCTTAGCCATCACCTAGCGATCTTGTTGCTTGACTTGTACAACCTAGGCCGATGTGTGTCACACTTAGGCCAAGTGTCACCTCTCCCAGCTGAGGTCAGAGAGACCTTACCTGTCCGAAGCCTATGTTTTGATCTAGGATCCTTGCCTTGTCAGAATGCCCATGCCACCTTACGTGTTATACACACTTTGACCTACTCTTGTCTTTTCATTTTGGCACCTGTAGACGCGCCTGACCGTTCCGGGAAAATCCCATTTTGTTCATTGGGCTTACTACAGTTCGGACTCAAATGTCACGGTTCTAAATCTAATCTCACAAAGTGCAATGCAAGATCGATAAATCACCAAAGAGTCCAAATTCGGCAAATCGTTTTGAAAGACTGATTTTTAGAAAGAGGTGCCAAACATGGACTGCCTTGCTAGATACAGAGTCACCACCTAAATATTTTATTTTGGGGAAATTTAGGAAACCCTGACTCGTGCCTAAGGCCACGTGTCCGTCATCACCAAAGTTGCCTCGCCTTGGGAACTTGGGTACGATTGGGGAAGGTCATTTCATGAGCACCCCCGCTCGCCCGATCAAAGATCGGCCATTATTTTTGAAAACACATGTGCTCTTATTCCAGTTATTAACCTAGAATTACTATGTGATGCACACAGCATACAAATATAGACTAGATTGCCTAAGTTGGAACAAAGCATCGTATATCTGTTTGTTTTGAAAATGGATTGAAGTTTGCCACTCGCGAGTAGGCTAAAACATGGGTTTCGACGAATTATTCCAATTCAAGCAACCCTACCTTCACCCACAAGCATTCAGGCAGTTATATGACAAAAGCACATAGCCTCATGGTAAGCATGCTATCATGGTAGTCACTCACACGCATGCAAGGATGCTAAAGAATAAACACTTACCGAGTACTCCGAGCCAAAGAAAGAAGCTAATTAGAAAATATGCATGAATCCTAACTATGCTGAGATGCCTAATGCAACACATGCAAGAATGCAACTAAGATAGGCTCCGCTATTCTAAGATGGCATATGAGATGCTACAGGTAACATGTATTCAACTTGGAATTGACATACGATGCAGTTAGTATGATGCGCCGAGCTCGGTGCATGCAAAACAGATGAATGGATGCAAACATACGAGCATAAGGATGCTAATTGAAACATGTCCTAAAACAAACCATCATAAGTTGGTAAATAAAAGGGAGAAAGACGTGGGGTTGGAAGACATACATCACACACACGCACACTTATTACAACGTTGCCCTCTCTCGGAGGGTCCGAATAAATAACACAGAATCGAATTAACTAATTATTACACAATACTAGCTAATTAACAAATTAACTAAACTAGCATGCAAACTATGTAAAATGGGCTGTCTCAGCTTTGCTTTGAATGATAAAGGATGCATGCATGCTCGAGTCTCCTTGTCGGGAAATCTATCGCGATGCCCCAGCTCGTCTTTGTTTGTAATTGATTTCAGAAACTTGCATAAAGCTCCAAGGAGATGAAACTCTACCCTGGGAATCTAGGGGGAGGCTGCCGACCAGCTATAGGCATTGGAGACCACCTACCGATCACCCTTGGTGGTGAAAACCAAAAAAGATGGTCGGCCTGCCAGAAAACCTAGTCGGCCGACCAGTTTCTTCTCCTGATTTTTGCATTTTCTGCAATAAAGGCAAGAGAGAGAGAAAGCAAGGTATTTGCAACACATGTGTGCACGACCACTCTCTCCATCATTGCATAAGCTCTAGGGAGTGTAGTCCTTGATCCTCGGGCCACCAATCACACATCTCGATGTATGATGGCCGAGGAGTCGAATTGCACGACTCAATGTGAAATGAATGCACATATAAACACAAAAATGCCTAAACTCCATGACGTGTTAGTCAGGAGTGTCAGCGACCGAGAATCGAGGCACATTTCATCACTTGGAGTATGAAACGTTCCCCGTTTTTTGTGTTTGGACTAACTCCTATTCCAAACACAATGCAACAAGTAGAATGGCATGCACAATGCGACCTCAAGCATGCAATCCTAAGGCGATGCAACCAAGTCATGCAAACATGCAAAGGATGACGTGCAAAACATGCAAACTAGCATACGCATGCTACGAACTAACAATGACATACTCAATGCACATGATACTATATGTCATACACAATGCACATGTGAAGGCTATCATATACAATGAAGTGAACAAGGCATGCGCAACGCAATGATCAAACATGCGACAACGCGATATACTCAATGCTATGAACTACAATGGCATACTCGATGCAAAATGGACTTAAACCAAAATGAATGGGCCTCAGCCACACCCAAATCAGTGGCCATGCATGATGAAAATGAGACAACAAAACACATGCAAACATACAAGATACAAGGGCCCAAAGCCTAGGGCACAAGATACAACTGTATGGAAGCATGGAAATGACGAAATATGGCATACAACAACACATGTTCCAGCTCTGAAATGACATACAAAATGGTCCCGAATCATGCAAACAACTCATGTTATGCATGTTGAATGGCTCAAATACCGAAATTAGTGAAGTGCATTACACTAGAGGTATGCAAAGCAATGCCCAAATGAACAAACCAACCCCAAATAGTCCCTATTCAGGCCCAAAACAGTGGCAAAATGGACTAAGATGATGGCTTGAAATGCACAAAAATGTAGCTCATGCAATGGCCCATAAATGAGGTATACAGGCACAACTCTCAAACGCATTTAAAGAGTGGAAAACATGGGAATACGGCACAAGTATAGGCTCTGAAATAACATGCTTAATGATGCCAAGACATGGAAACGCGTCAAGTTAAGCATGCAAGGGGCTCCAAAACTCAAGGCTAGGCAAGGATATTACACTACAAGTATGCATGGCAAGCATCATTTGACCAAGAGGCCTTAAAACAAAGCTAAGGAAGCCCAAAATATGACCAAAATCAGTTTGAAGTATGGCCAAAATATGCTAGAATCAATGGCCAAAACAACATGCAATGTAAGCTAGTGAGCATGGTTTACACTACAAGCATGTGAAGCATTCAAGAGGCCACTAAATCAGCCAAAGAAAGAGCTATGATATGCCAAATAATGATCAAAAACCCATTGAAACATGACCAATACATGCAAGAATGACATGCTCCTTTGATAAGCTATGAAGAGGATTATTCTACACATGCAAGAGGCAAACATGAGGTGACCAAACCAGCCTAGACAGAGTCTAGGCAGGTCCTAAAAGTCACTAAAAATGGCCTGAACAAAGGCTAGAAAGTATGAAAATATGGGTTCCTTGGAAAGGCTAATTATGCAAACAAACAAGGCCAAAAGAGAGAGGGTCACCCCTCTCTGATTTTGGCCCTCAAAACAGCATGCCAACCACTGAAAATCCACTGGATTTCAATGGCTAAAAGGCCAAGCAAAGGTCAACACAAAGGCCTTAAGGCATGGCTCAAAACAAGACTAAATGAAGCATGCAAGAGGGTAAATGACCTCCAACAGGAAAATGGCCTTAAACAAACATGAATAATGCTTAAAAATAAAACTTTTTTCAGTTGAAAACAAACCTCAAATAAGCATGAAAATGAGGCTAAGAGAAGGATCAAAATAATGCTTAAAAAGGGAGAAAATGAGTTACCCTTGAAGCTCAACAAAGACAGCAACTTCTAGACCAAAAATCTAGCTCCTTAACCTCTGAAAATGACCTCCAAGAACGTTGGGTTGATGGTGGAAGTTTAGGCTATGACGTGTGGTGCAAAAGGGTCAAGAGCAATACACTTCCTAAGCCTAAATATATAGACAAAGAGAGAGATATGTGTATGTGCCTTAACCAAAATCTGAACCCTCACAAAGGAGGGGGAGGCCTTCCTTTATAGACAAAGGAGGCCAAAGCTTGTCAAAGTAGCTAAAAACTAAGGCCAAAGATCCTTTATACACGTGTATGGAGGATGCAGTTTGTGCCTTCCAGCTGGCACAGCTGGCAACAACTCACAGAGACAAAACTGGTGGGAGCAAGCCGACCAGTTAAGGTGGTCGGCCGACCACTTCCCCTGGTCGGCCGACTAGGGTGAGTGGTCTCCCTCAAGGAAAAGTGGTCGGTCAGACCATTTGATGGTCTCTCAACTGAATGCAAGCTAGTGGTATGGTGGGAGACCAGCAAATGTGGCTCAAAAATCAAGGAGACCAGTTTCACGACAAGAAAACTGGCTGGCGGAGAGAGAAGTGGTCTCCAAGAGAAAAGGTGGTCTCCCACTATTGTACCACCTTCCAAACAATGAAAACAAGGTTCATGCCAAAAATGAACCAACACTGATGCAAAACGAGGGTTCAGAAGGCAAATCGCGGTCGGGTGCCTCGAAAACAGGTTGTTAAGCACCAAAAGTGGCGTGCGACCACAAAGGTGGTCTCCGGGCCGCAGTGTCCCTCTAGATAGAGGAAACAAGGTGTGTGCCAAAAATCGTGCCAGATGGGGAATATTAAGCGGTCCCGAACCGAGGCGTGCGGCCGACGGTTTCGAAAACCGAAAACTGGTCTCCAAATGGGAACAGTGGCCTGCGACCACGAAAAGTAGCCTACGGCCACTGAGAGATGGTCTACAAGACCTCTCCCTCCCTCCGGGAAGAGAAAGCAAGACCTGGTCTGCAAACCGAGGCAAAGCATAAAAGGGTCCCGAGGTCCGGGGGTAAGGACCTCAGCCGAAACTCCGAAACGTCAGAACGAGCATAACATGCGCAATCACCGAGTGCTCAATCGATGACGTCTGAGTCTTAAGGTTGGTCAAAAATGGGGTGTCTACAGTTGCCCCTCTTTGAGAGAACTTGAAAGTCATAAGTGACGGGAGTGAATGTCAAAGCCTAGAGACGACCCATTTTTGACAAGGCCAAAGACTTAGACAAACAGGCGAGATAAACAAAGAGATGTGCCCGCAGGTAAGGGCAAAATGCGAAGGGGTATGCATAAAGCCGAACATAACTTATGATCATGCAAATCACGCTATAATGAAGCAAATATACACAATAAATGCAACAGTTTAAGCGAATGTTATGCAAAGTAAGTAAACACGAGCCAAACCACATCTCATGTAGAAAGGATGTAAGAAAATTATACAATTCTCACTGCGTCTTACGCGGAGAAGGCTAAAAGCGACTACCGAGAACACCCGAAGTCTCAAACAAAACAACTCTCAACGTATCAAACGCAAAAGGAGAAAGCAAACAAATGGACACCGGAACGCATCTGAGTGCTCGAAACCAAAGACGTCCTAACACACCACATGCGAGAGGCGAAAAGGTATGAAAGAACACTGGAACTCATTCAAGTGTTTGAAGCCGAAGATGTCCTAATGCACCACATGCGAGAGGAGAAAAGGTATGAATGAACATCGGAACTCATTCGAGTGTTTGAAACCAAAGATGTCCTAACGCACCGCATGCGAGAGGAGAAAAGGTATGAAAGAACACCAGAACTCATCCAAGTGTTCGAAATTGAAGATGTCCTAACACACCGCATGCGAGAGGAGAAAAGGTATGAATGAACACCGGAACTCATCCGAGTGTTCGAAAACGAAGATGTCCTAACGCACCGCATACGAGAGAAGAAAAGGTATGAAAGAACACTGGAACTCATCCGAGTGTTCGAAATTGAAGATGTCCTAACGCATCGCATGCGAGAGGAGAAAAGGTATGAATGAACACCGGAACTCATCTGAGTGTTCGAAACCAAAGATGTCCTAACGCACTGCATGCGAAAGGAGAAAATGTATGAATGAACACCGGAACTCAACCGAATGTTCGAAACCGAAGATGTCCTAATGCACCACATGCGAGAGGAGAAAAGGTGTGAAAGAACACCAGAACTCATCCGAGTGTTCGAAATCGAAGATGCCCTAACGCACCACATGCGAGAGGAGAAAAGGTATGAAGGTGCGAGAGGAGAAAAGGTATGAATGAACACCGGAACTCATCCGAGTGTTCGAAACCGAAGATGTCCTAACGCACCGCATGCGAGAGGAGAAAAGGTATGTTCAAACTAAACCGGAACTTCTCTTGAATGAACCGTACATACAATATCGTGCCTGTAAAAGAAAGGAACTGAATAGGTACAATAAGTTAGCAACATATGTTCAGAGCTATATCAAACGCGGACACGTATGGTGCCGATAGAAAAGTGGATAGCAATGCAAGTGAAACGTGCGTGACGACACATGCAAAGTATGGGTGCATGGCAATGCCAGTGAAACGTGCACGACAATGCAAGTAGTGTTCATAACAATATGAAAGAGATGCATAACAATGCAACCTAAGTGTGCGCATAACAATGCGGTGCACTAACAAGTGCAAGTAAGGTGCGCAAGATAGCGCGAACGATGCAATGCACTAACAAGTGCAGATGAGGTGCGCATCACTAACAAGTGCAGATAAGGCGTGCAAGATAGCGCGATAAAATGCATGCACAATATAACAAAACAGTGCAAATGATATACAATGTAACGAAACAATGCAAATGATATGCAATGTATTTGAGATGATCAAACCACAAGCAGTACAAAACCACACAAATATCATAAAGGGGTGGAGATGCAACACCAGACTACTTTTAACACAGAAAAGGCAGTGGGCACGAGCCGAATGGCGCCTAACACAGGCTAAGTGCCTACGTCTTCAGTACTGGCCTCAGCCCAGCATGGATGCTTACACATAACAGAATTGTGTTTCAACGTGAAAGGGGTGCGAGCACATGCAAAAATATGTGTTTCGCAGAGAGACCACAAAGTACAAGTAATTAGGTGGTATGATACAAGTGAGGAATGATCTACTGAGGAAAGATCGTGATCCTACATGCTGAATGCGACAAACTAAAATATGATGCAATGGATGCAATGAATGAAGTGAATAAGGCGCGACCAAACCATATTTTTCCTAAAAAAAGGCATAGACACAAAACAAACCACGTCTAATACAGAAATGGTGCTGTCACCCTCAAACCATAATTCCCTTAGTGGTGTGGGCGCGTACACATAATCACATAACCATGCTTTAACGCGAAAAGTATGGGCACATGCCAGACTAAGTTTAACATGGAAAGGATGCAGGCAATACAATGGATATGCAGTACAGGCATGCAACATATTCTATATGCAATGCAATAGACATACTAGATAATGTAGTAGTTAGGAAGCGAAGGTACCTTACAGGGGCAATAGGCAACGACCTACCTTATGCTGCTGGGGACCTTCCACTTCTTCTCGGTTGAACCGCAAGTACTATTTTTCTCCCTGGCTATGGTCATAGCTTTCCCTATTCTTCAACAGGGTGACAGACTAGGTTGGTTCAGTATCCAGAATTGAGGCGCATACACATGCTATCTTAATCTATGGGGCTGCCATACAGATTTCAAGCCAAGGATATACCCCTGGGTATTTAAACCAGACTTTAGTCTCGGAAATCCTGAACCTTTGCGTTTTAGGCATGAGCCATTCGAACTCTAGTTTCCATCGTCTCAGTTGGCCTCGTAGGAACGCACCGCAAACACAGGCAGGTGGCTATACCAGACCACCGGAAGTCGTTCGGGCATGACAAACACCAAAGGAATTGCACCTTTAGAGGATTTAAGGTCTCCTAGACCAGAGAGTGCACAAGACAGTGCGAATGAAGATGCAGGATTTAAGGTCTCCTAGACCAGAGGATTTAAGGTCTCCTAGACCAGAGAGTGCACAAGACAGTGCGATGCCATGCACTAACAAGTGCAAGTAAGATGTGCACGAAAGAGTGAACAATGTAATGCACTAACTAGTGCAAGTAAGGTACGCAAGACAGCGCGATGCAAGTTCAATGCAAAAGATACAAGCATTTGTTTTTTTTTATGCAAGATGAGAGTATGTAATGAAATGCACAGGATAGTGCGATGCGCAAGAAAGCGCGAGTATGAACTGCACAAAACAGTGCGATGCGCGAGAAAGCGCGAGTGTAAACTGCACAAAACAGTGCGATGCGCGAGAGAGCGCGAGTGTAAACTGCACAAAACAGTGCGATGCGCAAGAGAGCACGAGTGTAAACTGCACAAAATAGTGCGATGCACAAAATAGCGTGATAAAATGCATGCACAATGCAAGTAAGGTGCACAAAATAACGCGATGCACAAAATAGCACGATAAAATGCATGCACCATGCAAGACTTGGCACACAGCTTACGACACAGCATTCCATTCATTTGGTAGACAGCTCACAACATAACACTTTGTTTGTTTGGCACGCGGCTCACAACACAATATTCTGTTCATTCGGTACGCAGCTCGAAACACAGCACTCTGTCTATCTAGGCACAGAGCTCTTTTGGGCACACAGCTTATTCGGGCACATAGCTCATTTCGGGCACGTAGCTCATTTTGGGCACACAGCTCATTTCAGGCACATAGCTCATTTTTTGGGCACACGGCTCATTTCGGGCACACGACTCATTTTTCGAGCACACAGCTCATTTCGGGCACACGGCTCGTTTTTCAGGCATACAGCTCATTTGGGGCACACGGCTTATTCTGAACACATAGTTCATTTCGGGTACATAACTCATTTGGGGCATACATCACATTTGGGCACACAGCTCATTTCGGGCATACAGCTCATTTTCGGGCACACAGCTCATTTTCGGGCACACAGCTCATTTTGGCACACAACATATTTGGGGCACACATAACATTTGGGCATACAGCTCATTTTGGGCACACAGCTCATTTTTGATTTTGAACACCCAGCTCAGCGTTTTTTCATTCTGAACACACAGCTCATTCACTTCACTTTGAATACGCAACTCACACATTTCAATTCTAAACATGCAGCTCATACATTTTCATTTGCACGCAGGTCATCCTTAATTTTGAACACGCAGCCCATAAATTTTCATTTCTGAGCACACAGCTCATTTTTCAATTTTTGAACACCCAGCTCACACATTTCACTTTGAACACGCAGCTCACACATTTCAATTTTGAACACGTAGCTCATAACACAGCACTGCTCGATCTGAACACACGGCTCATAACACAGTACTACTCGATCTAAACACACGGCTCATAACACAATTTTCTTTTAATTTTGAACACACAGCTCATTCTGAACATACATGATGTGATGATGGAACTTGCAGAAGTTGAAACAAACTCAGATGCTTCAAATTTTCCTTATTTTCCTTTGCTTTGCAATCTGGAACCCATAGCCTCAGATAGGTCCTGGTTCCGCTTGTTCTAATGTGACCTGGGTTAGACCCTGCGGTTTATAAAAGAACGAATTCTTGTTTTGCACAAATGTAGAGAATGGCACAACACTCTGAGCACAAAACAATTTGTTTTTGAAATTGAAATGAGAAAGGGGTTCTCAACTGGGTATTGAGCCTACAACTGACCGTAGTCAAAATGGCTCATCAAAGAAAAACAAAAGGTAAACAACTTAAAACACATCGAGTAACACTCGAAACGACTCAAAACAAGAATCGAGAAAAACAACACAACCATCACGACACTCAGACGTATTACAAAGACGAGAGACCTCTCAGATCTTGAGGAACCAGTTTCTCCGGGTATTGTTTCCCACCCTCTCTCATTTGTGATCCTCACATCACTCGGCCCTCAGGCTCTATTTTTCTGAAAAAGACCTTTTTCCTCACTTTTTCTCTCAACGCACATCTCTCTATTCTTCAATCTCTCTCTCTCTTTTTTTTTTTTATCCCTCCCCTGGGTGGTTGATAGATAAATAGGAAGTTGCGGGCTCATGCCCCGTATATTCAGCTCGCGGCTATTTCCTCTGGTGAAGTCTAGTCGATGCCCCGGATGAGGGAGTGGGGTATCTTGATCCATTCCGGTTCATGCTTCGCACTCGGCTTGATACCTCGCTGCTCAGAGGATGAGAGAGCTTTCAGCCCTTTGTTGTTAGCTCTTGTTGTGCACTTTGTGGCGAGTAGAGTGCCCTTTCCAGCAAGCATGCTGACAATGGGGGAAAGACAGAACACTTGACTCAAATGTGCCCCTAGTTCATCATTTTGACCATTTTTTGGTTTTGGCTTTTTA
Source organism: Camellia lanceoleosa (assembly GCA_025200525.1). Taxonomy (NCBI): domain Eukaryota; kingdom Viridiplantae; phylum Streptophyta; class Magnoliopsida; order Ericales; family Theaceae; genus Camellia; species Camellia lanceoleosa. The sequence goes on from CM045761.1 coordinate 157,587,234, forward strand.
CTAAAACAATTTTAATCAAAATGAGAGTTAGATTAACACGTTTGTTCAATTTTTTGATTTGAAATCATGCAAGTCAGGTTATGAGCACTGAAAATTTTCTTTTTTTTTTTTGGGTCCAAGAAATGGTCCAGTTTTAGAAAAATAGAATAATTTTCAGAGAGAATTAGTCAATCTCATTAAAAATTCTCAAAAACTATTTTTGCAAATGGCCACTGCCCGATCAACGTAGAACTTACTCTTGAGATGCACAACCTCAGATCCAAAACAATGGGAAATTGCCCCTTGCCTGAATGGCATCGCAGCACATTGAATGGCAACAGAAAGTTGCTCCTTGTTTGAATAGCACCGCAGCGCATTGGCAACAGAAAGTTGCCCCTTGTCTGAATGGCACCGCAGCACATGGCAACCAGTCCTTACAGTGACCATTACCATCGAACTCTCGGATATAGAGAAGACAAAGATGATCAGAACCATTTCATGGACATAGTCAATTTGGAAGTGTTTATGGCTGGAGTTCAGAATGAAGTTGCCTACATATCCCAAACATGGGAATCAAGCCTGACGTAGTTCTGGGGTTAAGGTACACTCGGGTATTAACCTCTCATTTTGCGCTCTAACTTTTGCCAAGGCTGCCTTTTCTGGGTTTTCAACCTTGCGAGCTTTGTTCTTCTTTTCTTTTCAATTCTTTTCATTTCTTTTTTCATTTTTTCTTTGCATTTTTCTTTATTTTTCTATATATTTTTTTTTCATTCTTTGCATTTTTTTCTTTTTCTCTTTTTTCATTCTTTTCTTTTTTTTCTCTTCTTTTTTTTTTTTTTTTTTTCAATCTTTGCTTTGCTCTAACTTTTGCCTGGGTCGCCTTTTCGGGTTTTCGGCCCAGCGAGCCTCTCAAGGGTAAAAAGTGTAGCTTTGTCCATGTCAAATGGTTTGAGATTTCGAAGCCGTCTGGATCCAGGAGAATGGCTGATGTTCGCTGATGATGTAAAAGTCCATCCAATGGGGGCTGAATTGCCCCCAATGTTGTGGATAGGAACTCAATTGTCCTTCAGCAATACTTTCTTCTTTCCTCCCTTTTGGGATTTGGCATTCTTACCAGTCTTCATTGTTTTGCAGAATGATCTATCTTTGGCTCTTCGAGCGCACTTGACATTTTTGCCCCTAGTTCAAGGGCTACTTTTGATCTAGCTTCCCAAGCTTTCTTTTGACGACGTCTGACCTTCTTGCCCCTAGTTCGAGGGCTGCTTCGAATCTGGCCTGACAGGCCTCCTTTGATGGTTGACCATTGAACATTCTGAATCCAAGTTCAAGGTTTGAAAGCAAAAGGGGTCGAGTCTTGAGGCTGAGAGTGATCCGAAGCTGCACAATCTCAAGAGCGATTCTACACAGGTCTTCACAGGACTACGCAAAACATTTTTTGAAATCTTTTAAGAAAGCGACTAATCGCTCGTGCTGAAGACAGTATAGAACCAATCCGGATCAAGCCAGGATCCTTCTCAATACTCACATTAACAAACATGATCTCACTCATTAAGGGCTTAGCATGCCTCTCTTTCTCTTAGTTGATCAAATTTTGCAAAACTTGAGAAATTCCTTCCTCTTCGTTTTGAATACAATGTTCAAAAAGTTTTGAAAAAACTTAGGTCAATGCAACAATTTCAAGGCATAGAAGAGCAGGTGGAATGCACTGCCGTTTCATTCAAATTTGCTGGCACAACAGTTTCGAGATGGAAACAAACACAAAAGTGTGAAAACCACCGCTGTTTCATTCAGATCTTCTGGTGTAATTGGCTCTATGGGCAGAAACAGACCCAAAAGGAAGCGACAAGACAAACACTAAACAAAAATAGTGATATCTGAAGTAACAACCCTAGAATCACCCAACTTCTGTACAACAGGACTGACTTGATATAACAAGACAGACCCTTAATCAAAAAGACAGACTTAAAACAACGAGACAAACTCAAAACAAAACCACAGAACTGACTCAACACCCAAGTCAGAAACTACAAAAAATAGCATTTGCAAATGCTCAGAACAGTGCGTACCACACGCCACATCTGAAGTAAGCAGGGCACCGCCCGTAGGTGGTTCGTTCCCCGATCACATACTTGTATTATCCTTGAAATTCACTAACCTAGTGACGATGGAATTTGCTGAGCTAGGTGGGAGGATGACCTCATTGTCAATCAAATCTTGTACCTCGTGGTGAAGATGGAAGCAATTGTCGGTGCTATGACCAGTTTGCTGATGGTATGCACAGTACTGGGTACCATCATGCTTAGCTGGAAGGGGATTCGGTAGGGGGTGAGGCTCAAGAGGTTTGAGATGGCCTTTCTCAACAAGGATTTGAAGAGCCTTAGACAAAGGCATATAGAGGGCATGGAAGACCCTGCGACCCCGGGGTTGGTACTTCGCGGTTTGTGGATTTTTGCTAAGCGCACTAGCAAAAGGGTCGGCAGGCACTGGCTTGGCCTATTGATTTTTCCCGAACGTAGAAATAGGGTTGGAAAAAGTAGTTTTGGTATCTCAATTTTCTCCTTGGCTTGAACTGCCCTCGGTCTGAGTGGTGAAAGTGTCATCCACAGTCTTAGCCACAGCTGCGAGTACTTGCTGGTTATTCAACCCTCCAGCTTTCAGAGCCTCAACAGTCTACTGGAGTTGTTCATAGGGATTAGTGTCCGCCTTCACCTTGTTCTTTCCACTAGCCTCAGCTTGGTGGACGGTTTGGGTTGCTACTTCAGTGTAAAGCCCCGTTGTCATTGACATGTCATTGCCAGAGCTTGAGACAGCTTCAGGTTGGCTGAGCTCGATTACAATTCACCCCAATAGCGGGGGCTCTTGCAGTATGAAGTTCCCAGCATACGATGCAGTTAGTGGTGGGACCGACATTCTATAGGCTAGATCAACCACAGATCTTTGATGGTTGCCAATCATTCCCATTAGCTCAAAGGTGGTGGGCTCACGGGTTTGAAATAATTGGGGTTCCCAGATCGGATATGCGGCAGGTGACCTGGGCGGGTGTGGTACTTCAACATTGGTCTCACCCTGCAAGATGATTTCTTGGTTTAGTGCGGCTGCCATAACCATAATTTCCTTTAAATTCTGGGTCGTCATAAGTCTACTAAACTGGATAGAGGTGGTGTAACTGGTGACTGACGGATCTGATGAATCGGTGAGTCTTTCCCTGCTTTGTCTCAGCAGAGGAGAACACTAGTTGCTTTGAATCGAGTCACTGAACTGAAAGAGAAAACAGGTAGCGTCTTAGCCCAATCAATACAGACATGGACATAGCTGAAGAACTGTATTCGACCATTGATCACTGCTCCCCAAACTATTGCCCCAAAACTGAATCTGATACCCACAGGTAAAAATTGATTCCCAAATACTGATATTGATGCCCGCAGGCCTGATACATAGACTTGCAAACTGATACATGCATTCTTGTAGAGACACATTCTAAAAGCACATAGCAAACAAGTGAGAGCCAAAACACCCCAATGGAGGGGTAGGGTTTCCCTGTCCTATTTTGTCAGGAGCTTGGGTTTCACTACGCACGCAGTGGTTTCAAACAACCTACAATTGGGTAAGCAACCTGTCCTAGTTTGGAATAGTCACTATGGATTCCGATATGCACTAGGTCGAATGGTCAAAAAGGGTGCCCCGGTAAAAATCGGGGTTTGTGTTCCCATCGTGGCAGAGCCCGTAACTGGTCAGCCTTATGGCACGCTTCTCAAAGCGAGCCTCCGGCAAACCGTTCAAGAATAGCAGATGGCAAACATGGTGTCCTAGGCGCACCAATGCAAATGCAATGCAAAAAAAACACATAAGTGTAGTCAAAACAAGATATTATGAGTTCGAGTCAAGTTCTCTAACTCCCCAGTAGAGTCGCCAGAAATTGTAGACGCGCCTGAACGTCCCGGGAAAATCCCATTTTGTTCATTGGGCTTACTATAGTTCGGACTCAAATGTCACGGTTCTGAATCTAATCTCACAAAGTGCAATGCAAGATCGATAAATCACCAAAGAGTCCAAATCCGGCAAATCGTTTTGAAAGACTGATTTTTAGAAAGAGGTGCCAAACATGGACTGCTTTGCCAGATACAAAGTCGCCACGTAAATATTTTATTTTGGGGGAAGTTAGGAAACCCTGACTCGTGCCTAAGGCCACGTGTCCGTCATCACCAAAGTTGCCTCGCCTTGGGAACTTGGGTACGATTGGGGAAGGTCATTTCATGAGCACCCCCACTCGACCGATCAAAGATCGGCCACTACTAAGCATGATATCTTGTTTTTGAAAACACATGTGCTCTTATTCCGGTTATTAACCTAGAATTACCATATGATGCACACAGCATACAAGTATAGACTAGATTGACTAAGTTGGAACAAAGCATCGCATATCCATTTGTTTTGAAAATGGATTGAAGTTTGCTACTTGCGAGTAGGCTAAAACACGGGTTTCGACGAATTATTCCAATTCAAGCAACCCAACCTTCACCCACAGGCATTCAGGTAGTTATATAACATAAGCACATAGCCTCATGGTAAGCATGCTATCATGGCAGTCACTCACACGCATGCAAGGATGCTAAAGAATAAACACTTACCGAGTACTCTGAGACAAAGAAATAAGCTAATTAGAAAATATGCATGAATCCTAACTATGCTGAGATGCCTAATGCAACACATGCAAGAATGCAACTAAGATAGGCTCGGCTATTCTAAGATGGCATATGAGATGCTACAGGTAACATGTATTCAACTTGGAATTGAAATACGATGCAGTTAGTATGATGCGCCAAGCCCGGTGCATGCAAAACAGATGAATGGATGCAAACATACGAGCATAAGGATGCTAACTGAAACATGTCCTAAAACCAACCATCATAAGCTAGTAAATAAAAGGGAGAAAAACGTGGGGTTGGAAGACATACATCACACACACGCACACTTATTACAACATTGCCCTCTCTCGGAGGGTCCGAATAAATAACACAAAATCGAATTAACTAATTATTACACAATACTAGCTAACTAGCATGCAAACTATGTAAAATGGGTTGTCTCAGCTCTGCTTTGAATGATAAAGGATGCATGCATGCTCGAGTCGCCTTGTCGGGATATCCATCGCGATGCCCCAGCTCGCCTTCGTTTGCAATTGATTTCAGAAACTTGCACAAAGCTCCAAGGAGATGAAACTCTACCTTGGGAATCTAGGGGGAGGCTGCCGACCAGCTATAGGCATTGGAGACCACCTACCGACCACCCTCGGTGGTGAAAACCAGAAAAGGTGGTCGGCCTGCCAGAAAACCTGGTTGGCCGACCAGTTTTTTCTCCTGGTTTCTGCATTTTCTGCAACAAAGGCAAGAGAGAGAGAAAGCAAGGTATTTGCAACACATGTGTGCACGACCACTCTCCCCATCATTGCATAAGCTCTAGGGAGTGTAGTCCTTGATCCTCGGGCCACTAATCATGCATCTCGATGAATGATGGCCGAGGAGTCAGATTGCATGACTCAATGTGAAATGAATGCACATATAAACACATAAATGCCTAAACTCCATCATGCATTAGTCAAGAGTGTCGGGGACCGAGAATCGAGGCACGTTTCATCACTTGGAGTATGAAACGTCCCTCGTTTTTCGTGTTTGGACTAACTCCTATTCCAAACACAGTGCAATAAGTGGAATGGCATGTACAATGCGACCTTAAGCATGCAATCCTAAGGCGATGCAACCAAGTCATGCAAACATGGAAAGGATGACGTGCAAACATGCAAACTAGCATACACAATGCTACGAACTAACAATGACATACTCAATGCACATGATACTATATGTCATACACAATGCACATGTGAAGGCTATCATATACAATGAAGTGAACAGGGCATGCGCAATGCAATGATCAAACATGCGACAACGCGACATACTCAATGCTATGAACTACAATGGCATACTCGATGCAAAATGGACTTAAACCAAAATGAATGGGCCTCAGCCACACCCAAATCAGTGGCCATACATGATGAAAATGAGGCAACAAAACACATGCAGACATGCAAGATGCAATGGCCCAAAGCCTAGGGCACAAGATACAACTGTATGGAAGCATGGAAAGGATGAAATATGGCATACAACAACACATGTTCCAGCTCTGAAATGACATACAAAATGGTCCCGAATCATGCAAACAACTCATGTTATGCATGTTGAATGGCTCAAATACCGAAATTAGTGAAGTGCATTACACTAGAGGTATGCAAAGAAATGCCCAAATGAACAAACCAACCCCAAATAGTCCCTATTCAGGCCCAAAATAGTGGCAAAATGGACTAAGATGATGGCTTGAAATGCACAAAAATGTAGCTCATGCAATGGCCCATAAATGAGGTATACAGGCACAACTCTCAAACGCATTTAAAGAGTGGAAAACATGGGAACATGGCACAAGTATAGGCTCTGAAATAACATGCTCAATGATGCCAAGACATGGAAACACCTCAAGTTAAGCATGCATGGGGCTCCAAAACTCAAGGCTAGGCAAGGATATTACACTACAAGTATGCATGGCAAGCATCATTCGACCAAGAGGCCTCAAAACAGAGCTAAAGAAGCCCCAAATATGAACAAAATCAGTTTGAAGTATGGCCAAAATATGCTAGAATCAATGGCCAAAACAACATGCAATGTAAGCTAGTGAGCATGGTTTACACTACAAGCATGTGAAGCATTCAAGAGGCCACTAAATCAGCCAAAGAAAGAGCTATGATATGCCAAATAATGATCAAAAACCCATTGAAACATGACCAATACATGCAAGAATGACATGCTCCTTTGATAAGCTATGAAAAGGATTATTCTACACATGCAAGAGGCAAACATGAGGTGACCAAACCAGCCCTAGACAGAGTCTAGGTAGGTCCTAAAAGTCACTAAAAATGGCTTGAACCAAGGCTAGGAAGTATGAAAATATGGGCTCCTTGGAAAGGCTAAATATACAAACAAACAAGGCCAAAAGAGAGAGGGTCACCCCTCTCTGATTTTGGCCCTCAAAACAGCATGCCAACCACTAAAAATCCACTAGATTTCAATGGCTAAAAGGCCAAGCAAAGGTCAACACAAAGGCCTTAAGGCATGGCACAAAACAAGACTAAATGAAGCATGCAAGAGGGTAAATGACCTCCAACAGGAAAATGGCCTTAAACAAACATGAATAATGCTTAAAAATAAAACTTTTTTCAGTTGAAAACAAACCTCAAATAAGCATGAAAATGAGGCTAAGAGAAGGATCAAAATAATGCTTAAAAAGGGAGAAAATGAGTTACCCTTGAAGCTCAACAAAGACAGCAACTTCTAGACCAAAAATCTAGCTCCTTAACCTCTGAAAATGACCTCCAAGAACGTTGGGTTGATGGTGGAAGTTTAGGCTATGACGTGTGGTGCAAAAGGGTCAAGAGCAATACACTTCCTAAACCTAAATATAGAGACAAAGAGAGAGATATGTGTATGTGCCTTAACCAAAATCTAAACCCTCACAAAGGAGGGGGAGGCCTTCCTTTATAGACAAAGGAGGCCAAAGCTTCTCAAAGAAGCTAAAAACCAAGGCCAAAGATCCTCCATACACGTGTATGGAGGATGCAGTCTGTGCCTTCCAGCTGGCACAGCTGGCAACAACTCACAGAGACAAAACTGGTGGGAGCAAGCCGACCAGTTAAGGTGGTCGGCCGACCACTTCCCCTGGTCAGCTGACTAGGGTGAGTGGTCTCCCTCAAGGAATAGTGGTTGGCCAGCCCATTTGATGGTCTCCCAACTGAATGCAAGCTAGTAGTATGGTGGGAGACTAGCAAATGTGGCTCAAAAATTAAGGAGACTAGTTTCCCGACAAGAATATCGGCTGGCAGAGAGAGAAGTGGTCTCCAAGAGAAAAGGTGGTCTCCCACCCTTGTACCACCTTCCAAACAATGAAAACAAGGTTCATGCCAAAAATGAACCAACACCGATGCAAAATGAGGGTTCGGGGGGAAAAACGCGCGGCTGGGTGCCCCGAAAACAGGCTGTTAAGCACCAAAAGTGGCGTACGACCACAAAGGTGGTCTCTCGGGCTGCAATGTTCCTCTAGATAGAGGAAACAAGGTGTGTTCCAAAAACCGTGCCAAATGGAGAATGTTAAGCAGTCCCGAACCGAGGCACGTGACCGACGTCTTCGAAAACCGAAAATTGGTCTCCAAACGGGAATAGTGGCCTGCGAACACAAAAAGTAGCCTACGGCCATTGAGAGATGGTCTAGAAGACCTCTCCCTCCCTCCGGGAAGAGAAAGCAAGACCTGGTCTACAAACCAAGGCAAAGCATAAAAGGGTCCCGTGGTCCGGAGGTAAGGACCTCAGCCGAAACTCCGAAACCTCAGAACGAGCACAACATGCACAATCACCGAGCGCTCAATCGATGACGTCTGAGTTTTAAGGTCGATAAAAAATGGGGTGTCTACAGCACCTTTTTGAGGAGATTTGATTAGATGATGCCACATGTGCCAGTAGTGGTTTAAGTTAGTTAGCAGTTGGGAAACCCATATCATTTGCCATATCTTTGCCTTGTAGAGAGAGAAGCTCTAAGAAGAGGAAGAAGAAATTTTTAGAGTGAGAGAGCTAGACTTTCCTAGCTTGATTTTTGTATCTTGAACCATTGGATTTGTGTTTTGAGGTTAGATTCTTGATCTACTATGGTTGTTCTTTATGTTAATCTGATCACATTGCATGATCTAGCATGATTTATGAGCCATGCATTGATTTAAAGTTTTGTTTTAGAAAGAGAAAGTGATATTCTTGTGTTCTTGAAGAAAAATTAGGTTTTGATCCAAAAGTGTGTATCAAATTCCATGTTTTTTATGTTTGTTTTCATGAAATCTTCATGTATGGGTACCCGCATCCATGTTTTTGAACTTATATCATGAAATCCAAGATTTTGAATAAGAAGTTTTGATTTTTGGCATTCATGTTCTTTATGTTCATGTTCTTCACGTTCTTCAAGAGGAAACCTAGATTTCCAGACTTCATTTCCCTAAGTGTGGTCTTCGAGACCCACTCTTGTCCAAACCTCACACCTAGGCTAGGCATTGCATCTCACCTTGGCCTACCATGCATGAACATTTGTACCTTGGTTTATTTTGCATGCACACCTAGGCCGACCACTGTACACTTTTGCTGGCACCTTGTAACACCTCAGCCAAGAGGTGTGGAACCTCGGCCAAGACCTCCTGAGTTCGCCTAGCTAGGTCATTTCAGCCCAGCTCATGTTTGTGCATTCATTGCGAGACCTGGTTTGTACCCAACATGCTTTTCCAAGAAGGAAAATATTGATTTAACTCCTAGCACATGTTTTGCTTTGTCTTGACTTGGTTTTGGAAAGAAATGCTGGGATCTATTTCACCCAATTGAAGCTTGTTTTGAGAGTGCATTTCATTACCATCCTTGAGCATCTCTTCTTACCTTCTTGAAATGCATTCAATGGAATTACTATGTACTTGTAGGTCTTGGATCCTTGCTTTAATCCCCACATTCGAAGAGCTATTGTGAGTGGTATTTTTAATAAAGTTATGTTATAATGTTTTGATAAAAGCTTTGCTTTGTTTTGGAAAATTATTTGATCAAGCATGAATGATTATCCCTTAGTGTTTGTATGAAGTATTATGTTTATTTTGATGACATTCTTGAAAGCCTTTGATTGATGAACTTGGTTCATCCTTTGTTTTGTTGCAAGCTATGATACGTATTGTTTTGTGAAAATCTCGAATATCATTCATTCAAACCTTTATTATTTATATCATTCACTGAGTTTTCAGCTAACCCCTCTCCTTTATATATACGTAGGTGATGAGCAGGAAGGCAATGTTGCCTAAGATGTTTTGATTCATGTTTTGCATCATCTTGAAGATTATGCTTCTTAGCTTTGTAGTTCATTTCTTTTGTATGTTTTGGTTTGAGAAGCCTTTTGATCAAGATGTAATATGTACTTTCTTTTATTTTGTTTTCAAGTTGTAAAAGCATGTTAAGATGTATGTCATTTCATTTAATCTATGCATAACTCTTATGGACTAACTAGATTTAAATTTATCGCTTCCGCACATATACGCCCCATATATATACTTTATTTGTGTGAATCTTTGTAAGTTGGCCTTCTGTAATCTCAGATTTCTGGCCATCACGATATCATTTTGTTAGGGACGGAATGTGGTCGTGACAGATTGGTATCAGAGCACAAGTTCCTTATAGTACGTTTATTCACACACTCTTGGTCCTAAAGAGCATAGGATTTCCCATAGGGTGATATTAGGATTGCATCATATTGCTTGCTATTTGACAATGTGTGCATTATTTTGGCATGTTTATTTGCTACTTGTCTACTTGTCAATTTGTCCATCTTATTTTAAAGTCACATTTTGCATACTCCTAGCATCATGAGAAGGGGAAGACCGCCAATTAGACGAGATCATTTTGAGGATAGGTTGGACAAATTGGAAAGGTTGGTAAAGGGTTTGACTCGGGAGTTGAGATAAGCAAGACAACAGAACACTAGTACCACCTCTACCTAAGCTGAGTAGACAAATGGCCGAAATGCAGTTCCACCTCCACCCCCTTTAGTACCTCAAGTGCCCCCATAGCCAGCTTTATATGGGGATGACACTTTAACTTTGATCAAAGATTTTAAGAAAATAAATCAGCTGAGATTCCATGGGGGTATAGAGCCATTGAAGGCAGAAGCATGGGTTCTTGAAATGGAGAAATTATTTGAAGTCTTTCCTAATACCGATACCCAGAAGGTGTCATTAGTAGCATTCACATTGGACGACGATGCTCGTAGGTGGTGGGTGATGATCCGAGAAGGTAATCCAGGCTTGACTTGGGCTAGATTTTTGGAGTTATTTCATGACAAGCATTTTCCCCTTAGTGTTCAAGATTGCAAGACCATAGAATTCCAGACTTTGACACAGGGTAAAAAAACTATAGCTGAATATGACCGTGTTTTTATCTAGTTGGCTAGATATGCATCTCATACTGCCAATACCGAATACAAAAAAGCTAGGAAGTTTGAGAGTGGGCTTCATGGACTGATACAAGACTGGGTTAATATGCTCAACATGCTGACTTACGTCGGAGTATTGGACAAAGCCATCTTGGCAGAAGTTAACTTGAACAGATATCAAAGTTTAGGAGAGAATTAGAGAAAGAGGTAGAATTATGACAACTGCTGAGTACCACTTGATGCCAAGAAGAAGGTGAATGTAGGTAGTTCTAGTAACTCAAATTAGGAAAGTGGCACTAGGCCGACATGTACAAGCTGCGGAAAGAAACATTGGGGAGTTTGTCATTGGGCATCTAGAGCATGTTTTGAATGCGGTGAGATGGGTCATCGTGTTAAGGACTGTCACAAGGCAAAGGCTAAGGATGGTAAGAAAAATGAGAGTACCTCGGGTTCTTCACAAAAAGGCAATGTCAGGAAAGGGTAGATGAGGCAGGGTAGAGTCTTTGTATTAGTGCCAGGGAACACTCTAAGCGCCAAGATAGTGGTGTCAGGTATACTTCCTATTTGTGCTCAAGATGCATATATATATCGATTAATTCGGGTTCTAAACATTCATTTGTATCTGCTAAATTTGTTGAGAAGTTAAATACAGAACTAGAACCCTTTGGTTATTTATTATCTGTGTGTACTCTATCTGGAAGAACTATTACTGTTGCATACATTTATAGAGCATGTGTTGTTGTGATTGAGAATGTTGAATTATTAGTCAATTTGATGTCGTTGAACATAACTCATTTTGATGTTATATTGGGAATGGATTGGTTAGTAGCAAATCATACATCCATTAATTGTGTTTCTAAAAGTGTCACTTTTAAACCCCTAAACCAAGCCGAGGTTACATTTCAGGGTAAAGGAGTAGTATCCCCACCTTACTTGATTTCATTCACGAAAGCTTATAAGTTGATCCAAAAAGGATGTCAAGGTTATTTGTGTAGTGTACTAAGTAATCTGAATGGAAATATTGAATTGCATGATATCCCAGTTGTTAATGAATTTCCTAACGTTTTTTCGAATGATTTGCCTAGCCATTTAGTGGATAGGGAGATATAATTTACTATTGATGTTATACTAGGAACACAACCTATTTCCAAAACACCCTATAGGATGGCCCCAGCCGACTTTAAGGAGTTAAAAGTTCTGTTACAAGAGTTGTTGGATAAGGATTTTATTAGCCCGAGCACTTCACCTTGAGGAGCACTAGTTTTATTTGTTAAGAAAAAGGATGGCACATTTTGCTTTTGTATTGATTACTGAGAACTGAATAAGGTAACCATTAAGAATAAATATCCATTGCCAAGGATTGATGATTTTTTTGATCAGTTACAGGGAGGACAAGTCTTTTCTAAAATCGATCTTAGGTTGGGCTACCATCAGCTCAAGGTTAAAGCCAAGGATGTTGAGAAGACTGCTTTTCAGACAAGGTATGGCCACTATGAATTTTTGGGAATACCTTTTGGAGTAACCAATGCTCCTGCAACATTTATGGATTTGATCAACAGAGTCTTTTAGCCATGTTTAGATGAGTTTGTAGTTGTTTTTATTGATGATATATTGATTAATTCCAAGAGTAAAGATGAGCATGAGAATCATTTGAGACTTGCCTTACAAATTTTGAGAGACAGAAAATTGTATGCTAAGCTTAGCAAGTGTGAGTTTTGGCTTTCTAGTATTTCATTGTTGGGCCATATGATTAATGAAGAGGGTATTTCTATTGATCTTAGCAAAATTGAAGCCATTGTGAACTGGCCGAGGCCGACTAATGTATCCGAGGTTCGTAGTTTTCTAGGTTTGGTAGGTTATTATAGAAAGTTTGTGAAGGACTTCTCAAAGATTGCAGTACCATTGACACAGTTGACTTAGAAGGGAGTGACATATAAATGGACCGGGGATAGAGAATCATCTTTTCAGGAGCTAAATACGAGGTTAGTCACAACACCAATTCTTGTACTACCGTTAGGTAATAAGGAATTTCAGATTTATAGTGATACTTCACATAAGGGTTTGGGTTGTGTATTAATGCAAGGGGGTAAAGTCATAGTATATGCATCTCGTTAGTTGAAACCTCATGAAAAGAATTATCCTACCCATGATTTAGAATTAGCAGTCGTGGTATTTGCTTTGAAAATCTGGCGTCATTACTTGTATGGAGCTTCTTGTCAAGTTTTCACAAATCACAAGAGTTTGAAGTACTTGTTCAATCAGAAAGAATTGAATATGAGATAGAGAAGATAGCTTGAGTTGTTGAAAGACTATGGCATGCATATTCAGTATCACCCAAGTAAAGCTAACTCAGTGGCCGATGCGTTGAGCAAAAAATTCACTGGGAGTATGGCATGTTTACCAACTAAGCAGAAGAGCATACTTTGCGATTTGCAAGACTTAGATATTGATGTTATTCTTCATCGAGATGAAGGAATGTCAGCAATGATTTCAGTGGAGCCGACTATTATTGAGGAAGTAAAGACAAGATAGATGGAGGATGAATTTTTCAAGAAGGTAGTTAATGAGATTATCACTAAGCCGAGGCCGATATACACCATTGAAAATCAAGTACTTAAGTTTGAGGGAAGATTTTGCGTAGCCGACATCCCAGAGTTGGAAATGAGAATTTTGCAAGAAGCTCATAGTTCTAGATTTGTCGTTCGTCCAGTAAATACCAAGATGTACCAAGATGTGAAGCAAACATTTTGGTGGCCGAATATGAAAAGAGAGATAATCGAGTTTGTATCACAGTGTTTGTATTGTCAATAAGTGAAAACAGAATATCAAAGGCCAGCTAGACTTCTTCAACCTTTGTTAATTCCCGAGTGGAAATGGGAACACATTTCCATGGATTTTGTTGTGGGTTTGCCGAGGATACAAAAAAAGGTATGTATTTGATTTGGGTTATAGTTGATAGATTAACTAAGTCAGCACACTTTCGGCCTGTTAAGACTACATTTAATGCTGACCGATTTGCTTTGTTGTATATGAATGAGATTGTTAGACTTCATGGGGTGCTAATGTCTATTGTGTTAGACCTAGATCTGAAATTTGTTTCTAGATTTTAGCGGAGTTTACAAAGAACCATGTGAACCGAGTAGAGATTTAGCACGACTTTCATCCCCAGACCGATGGGCAAACAAAGAGAACAATTCAGACACTTGAAGATATGCTCAAGTTATGTGTATTGGACTTCAAGGGAAGTTGGGAATTACATTTGCCATTAGTAGAATTTATTTCCAACAATAGTTTCCAAGCTACCATTGGCATGGCATCGTATGAAGCTTTGTATGGGAGGAAGTGTAGATTGCCAATATGTTGGACCGAAGTAGGAGATAAAGCATTAATTGGTCCCGAGTTAGTTCAAGTGACAACCGAGAAGATTAAGCTCATTCAACAAAGGATCAAAATTGCTCAGAGTTAGAGTTTGAAGTTGGGGATCATGTATTCCTGAAAGTTTCACCAATGAAAGGAGTTTCAAGATTCGGGAAGAAAGTTAAGTTAGCGCCTCGTTACATTGGGCCATTTGAAATTCTTGAGAGAGTTAACCTCGTAGCCTATCAACTTGCCTTGCCATCGGAATTAAGTCAAGTCCACAATGTGTTTCATGTTTCGATGTTGATGAAGTATATTCAGGATCCATTGAATATGATTGATCATTTTGGGATTGTGGTTAATGAAGATTTAGGTTACGAGGAGAAGCCAATACGAATTATTGATAGACAAGTGAAACAATTGAGGAATAAGTCGATACTGATAGTGAAAATTGAATGGAAGGAGAACTACATGGGAAATGGAAGAGGAGATGAAAATCTTATATCCAGAATTGTTTTCGGGGCAAGGTAACTTAAGTTTGGGGACCAAACTTTTTGAAGGGGGTAGACTATAACAACTCTCATTCTTGTCTTTGTCATGTTCATATGCATTTACATGATTTTGGTTTGTTAAACTTGCATTTGCAGACTTTGATTCGTGTTGCCTAAGTAAAGGTTCCTGTCTGGTTCGTGCTATTATGTTTTGCCTAAGTGTTATATGCATGCTTTTTTCCTTGCTCTGTGTGTTGAACATAGGCTATCTATCTTTGCTACCTCACGCCTAGGTCATACCTTTGAACCTTTTACACCTAGGCCATTATGTGTCAACACCTAAGGTCGTTTTGGAACCACCTTTGTAACAACTGCCTCCTTGAGTAATTGTTAAATTATGTGATTTGCTTTAATTATGTGTTTATATGAAAAATTATGTGCCATGTGTTATACATGTCATGTGTTCTTTGTGCCATGTGTTAATTGTATTGAATTAGTGGGAACTGATAGATGGAATGGGAAATAAACCTGTCTGAATCAGAAAACCATAAGATTAAAAGTAAATATTTGGAATAAGCAATTAGAGCCTGCTTTACAGTGGCATGGATAAATTTAGTGTGTTTTGAGGTAGTATGAGATGAGAATGGAATTAATTAAATGCCTTTGATTTATTGAGCTAAGTTAGGATTAATTAAAAATTTATTGGTACCTCATTGAATTATTAGCTCAAGTCAACAAGTAAGAGGGGGAGATAGAGAGACAGATATTTTTTGTAGAGAGACTTAGGAGAGTTCTAGAGAAAAAGGAAGAGAAAGGGAGAGAACTCTAAGGAGAAGAAATGGGAATTGAACAATCTTCATCAAATCATCAACTTAAGGTAAAAAATTTTCCCTAAATCTCATGAATTAAAGTTGCCCTCATCATGAAATTATGAAGAAAAGGGGTGTAAGTTGCTGTTTAGAACCGTAAAGAGGAAAATTCTTGGATATAACTCAAGGTGTTAACATTCATGGCATTATTCTTGTTTATTCATTTGTTTCTAGCATGAGTTGTGAGATTTGAGGAGAAATCTTTATGGACTTTTGATTTGGGAACTCACCACATGCATAGTTTTGTTTTTCTTCTTAACTTCAAGCTTTTGGATCTTGTGAATGGCCAAATGGGATTTGTTTTAAAGCTATGTTTTTGTTTGAAGTTAGAGTTATAGAATTGAAGATGTTTTTTCTGAGTTTTGGGCCTTGTTTGCATTAAATAGAAGTTGGTTTTGGAAAAAGGAAAGAGTTCCATTTTTAGCAGATTTTTCGAATTGGTTTTCACCCAGACCGCTCGAGCGGCCTGGGCCACCACACAAGCGGCCAGGCCTCCTCTGTCCAAAATTGTATTTTGCTTAACCATCACTTGTGCGGCCAAGGCCACCGCACGAGCGGCCAGACCATTGCACGTGCGGCCAAGGCCATCGTACGTACGGCCAATAGGGTAGGTTCAGTCTATTTTTCTGTCTATGTTTTTGACTTTTCGGCCTTCGTTTGCTTGTTTTTCAAGTGTTTTCATGTGCATTCGCATTTCGTAACTATGATGGAAATTAAGGAATGAAAATGAGAGATTTAGGGATGAAGTAACGAGTAAACCGAACCATTGAGACTATATGTTGAACCATTGTGCTTTTATGTGTTTATGTAGGTCAGACACCGCATCCTAGCCACGTGTTACACGGAGCCAATTGTGAGTAACAATGTTGTAAAGATATGTGTAGTTATATTTCTTTTCAGCTTAATAAGATGTTCTGTTTCATGTGATACTTGTAACTAAATAGATGATTATACTATTCACTGGAATGTATTCGTGGTTGAAGTTCATGTTGCCCTACTCGGGCGTAACAATATCGTGGTCTATGTTCATGTGGCCCTTACTTAGGGGTAGCAATACTGTGGTCAATGTTCATGTGGCCTTACCCGGGGGTAACAATACTGTGGTTTATTTTCACACGGCGCTCGCCTGGGGGTAACAATACCGCGTGTAGACTGCCCCGAACTCCGCTCCGCGCGCCAGGGCGTGAATCGTTGTTCATAGCTACTACAGTTCGGACTCCTGTCATGGTTCTGAATCTAATCTCACAAAGTGCAATGTAAGATTGATAAATCACTAAAGAGTCCAAATCCGACAAATCATTTTGAAAAATCGATTTTAATCAAAAAGCGCCAAACATGGACTGCTTTGCTAGATTTCAAAGTCGCCACCTAAATGTTTTATTTTGGAGAAATTTAGGAAACCCTGACTCGTGCCTAAGGCTACGTGTCCGTCATCACCAAAGTTGCGTCGGCTCGGGAACTTGGGTACGAGAGGGGAAGGTCCTGAAATGAGCACCCCCGTGCCCCTGATCAAAGGATCGGACTCCACTAAGCATGATATGTTGTTTTGAAAACACATGTGTTCTTATTTCGGTTTATTAGCTAGCTTACTATGTGACGAGCACAACATACAAGTATAGACTAGATCGCCTAAATTGGAACAAAACATCTCATGTTTGCTTGTTTGAAAATGGTTTGAAGGTGCTACTCGCAAGTAGGCTAAGACGCGGATTTTGCCACCCTCAAGTGGGCTTAGAAAACATGGTGATTTGCCACTTCAAATGGGGTTAAAATTTACATTTCGATAAATTCTCCCAATTCAAGCAATGAAGCCTTCATCCATAGGCATTCATGCAGTTAATCATTTAAGCAGTTAGCCTCATGGCAAGCATGCTAAACATGGCAACATACACATTTCATGCAGTATGCTAAAGCGTAAAAGCTTACCTAGTACTCCGAGCCAAAAAAAGGAAACTAGTTAGTAATCAATGCATGATCCTAGCTATGTCAAGAATGCCTAATCCAACAAATGCAAAATGCAACTAAGATAGGCTCGACTATTCTAAGATGTCATACAATGCAGTTTGTATGATGCGCCGAGCTCGGTGTATGCAAAATAGATGAATGAATAAAAACATGCAAAGCATAAGTATGCTAATTGAAACATGTCCTAAAACTAACCATCAAAAGCTAGTAAATAAAAGGGAGAAAGAAATGGGGGTTGGAAGACATGCATCACACACACGCACGCTTATTAGAACATTTGCCCTCTCGACGGAGGGTTCGAATAATAAGCTAACTAGCTAATCTAAGCTAATTAAACTAATTATTACAAAACATAACTAATTAACTAACAAGTTAACTAATTATTACAAAACAGGCTAATTAACTAACTACACTAGCTAATTAAATACAAATGAATAGCTAATCGCATTAACTACTTAAGTACAAAAACCAATGCATTAGCTAGCTTAAGCAAAGCAACTAAGTAAAGCAAATAGAAGGGGCCTCGGAGCAAGAAGCGCATGCATGCTTGGTCGCCTCGTTCGGAAATCCATTGCGATGCCCCAACTTGCCTTTGTTTGCATTTGTTTTCAGAACACTGCACAAACCTCCAGATAGCTTCTGCTTCATCATGGAGACCTCTAGGAGCATTGCCGACCACTTATTGGTGGTGTAGACCACCTGCCGACCACTTACATTTGTTGCAGACCAGAAAAAGTGGTTGGCCAGCTACTTTTTCTAGTCTACCGACCAGAAAATTCTGCGCAACTCTGGTTTGCTACAAGAGAGAACAAGAAAGGGCATAGCAGTGTATTTGCAAGGTATGTGTACACAACCACCCTCCCTATCATTTCATGAGCTCAAGGGAGTGCGGTTCTCGACTCTCGGGCCACCAACCAAGCATCGCAATGCACGATGGCCAAGAAGCCAAGATTGCACATCAATGTGAATGAATGCACAAATAACACTTAAGGGCCTTAACCTCTATTATGTATGATCAAGAGGGTTAGCGACCGAGAAATGAGGCACGTTTCATCACTTCAAGTATGAAACGTCCCTCGTTTCTCGTGTTTGGACTAACACCCTATCCAAACACAATGCAATGCATGCATGATCAACTTATCAAATCTAATGGCATGCAAACTCAATGCAATGTATGCAAACATAATGCAATGCAACAAGCATGCAAACATAATGGACATGGCAAGGGCTATGTAATGCAAGACTCAATGGACCAAACCAATCTCAAACAAGCTTCATGCATGCCAAGACAATGGCCAAAACATGCTAAAAAAGAAGTCCAAAAGCATATACAAGCATGCATGCCAATTGGCTCAAGAATTAAGGCATTAAGATGTGACTCTCAAGAGCACTTAAAGAGTGAAAAACATGGAAGTGTGACAACACTATAAGCTTTGAAATCATGTATGAAATGGTGTCAAACCACTCAAATAACACAAGTATGGCATGCAAGAGCCCTTAAACACAAGGCTACCAAAAGGGACTACACAAGAGACATGCAATGCATGGCACAAATGAATGAACCAGCCACAAATAGAGCTCAAATAGGTCAAAACAAAGATCAAGACATGCTAAGATAGGAGCTCGAAAGTCTAGGCATGCATGTATACAAGCTAGGCCACAAACAAGGCAACAATGGATGAGCCTTAAAGGCACTCAAAGGGTGAAAGAAATGGGAACATGGCAATGCTATATGCTCTGAAATAACATATTAAAGGATACCAAATCATGCACATATCACAAATGAAGCATGCTATGGTGCTCAAAACTCAAGGCTAGCAAGGCCAATTGCACTACATCTATGCAATGCATGAACCATATGATCAAGGCAACCCAAAACAGTCCTAGAGCATGCCAAAATGATGCTAAAACATGTATGGACTAGAGCTAAAACATGCTAGCATGAAGGACATGAAGCATGAAGTATGCAAGGCCAATAAGGAGGAGTACACTAGACCTACCAAAACCAAGCATGAGATGACTTAACCAAAAAAAATCAGAGTTGTATCATGGAAAAATAGGACCAAATACACACTGAAATGGTGGCCCAAAAGCCTAGGCAAGATAGCATACACATGGGCTCATATTTAAGGCATAAAGCACAAACCCTCCAATGCATTGAATGAGTGAAAGATGTGAGGGCATGACCACACTACATGCACTGAAATCACATATCAAATGATACCAAATCATGTGAATAGCTCAAGCAATGCATGCTAGTGGCTTGGAAACTCAAAGCTAGTGAGCATGAATGAACTATAGCTATACAAAGCAAGGCATGCATGGCCCAAAACACTTAAATCAGAGCTTAAGCATGGTAAAACATGAACAAAAGCTTCTTGGAGTTGAGCCAAAACATGCTAAAATGATGGTCCAAAAGCATGATGCATGTTAGGCTAACATGCAAGATTACACTACAAGTGTAGAATGCATGCAAGTGGTGACTCAACCAAGCTAAAATAGAGGTATGACATGTCAAAATAACACTAAAAACAAGTTGAGAACAAGCCAACACATGCTAGAAAACCATGCTCAAACATGAGGCTAATAAGGCAAGCATTCAAGATACAAGGAGAAGGGATAACCCCCTCCTATTTAGGACCTCAAAACACACTTTCCACCACTGAAATTCCTCTGAGTTTCAGTGGTGAGAAGGCCCAAAAGAGGTGGTCCCAATAGCTTAAAAGGATAGCACAAAAACCAGGCCAAACAAGGCACAAGAGGGGGTAGACCACCCCCAACACCAACAAGGCCTTAAACAAACATTTAGAACACTTGAAATTAGAAATTTTTATAGTTAAAAGTTAGGCCAAAATCAGTATGCAAATAGGCCCAAAAGCTTAAACAAAAACCAAGGTTTAAGGGGTTAGAAACTCACCCTTGAAGAACAACTTCAAAGCTGCAACTCTAGCAGCTTTTTTGAGCTCAAACCAATCCAAAAACACTAAAACTAGCTTCTAGGTGCCTTAGCAACAAAAGTGTGGTGTTTCACTATGTGTTGTGTGCAAAGTGTGAAAGAAAGGCACTTTCAAGCACAAAAATGAGACAAAGAGAGAAATATAGAGATAGATGTGTATGTATATCTTCTAAGCAAATTTTAGAACCTGGAGAAGGGAGAGAGGGCCTCCCTTTTATAGAAAAACAAGCCTAAAGCTTGTTGAACAAGCTTGAAGCTAAATGTAATCCCTCCACACATGTGTATGGAGGATGGTTTCTATGCTCACCAGCTGTCATAGCTAGCACCAAAATATCTGCAGGAAACTGCAGGAAAGCTGCCGACCACTTGAAGTGGTCGGCCAGCTACATGCACTGGTTGGCCGACCACTTAAAGTGGTCTACAAGAAGACCAAGTGGTCGGCAGGAGGGGAGAGGTGGTCTGCACTAAGAAAGCAAAGTGGTGGCATGGCTGCCGACCATTTTTGGTGGTCCAAAGGCCACCAAGACCAGTTGGCCGACCAGAAAACTGGCTGGCGGGGAAGAAAAGTGGTTTTCAGGGAGAGAAACTAGTCTCCAACCCTCATTCCACCCTCCAAGCAAGGAAAACAAGGTTTGTGCCAAAAACAAACCAAAAAGGAAGAAAGACGAAAGTTCGCGGGTCAAGGCACGTAGTCGGAAGCCTCGAAAACTAGTCTACGGGCACCAAAAGTGGTCTACGAGAGGGAAAAGTGGTCTACGGCCACAAAAAGTGGTCAACAAGACCTTGTGTCCCTCTAGACCAAGGCAACAAGGCATGGTCCAAAAACCAAGCCAAGAGGAGAACGTTAAGCGGTCCCGAGACAAGGCGCGCGACCGAAGGCTCCGGAAATCGAAAACTAGCCTCCAAGAGGGAAAAGTGGTCTACGACCACAAAAAGGTGGTGTACAGACCTCTCTCTCCCTCCAGGGAAGGTTAACAAGGCTTGGTCCAAAAACCGAGCCAAAGCACAAAGAGTTCAGAGGCCCGGAGGCAAGGCACTCAGCCAAAAACTTTGAAACCTCGAAACGAGCACAAACATGCGCAATCATCGAGCGCTCAAACGATGATGTTTGAGTCTTAAGGTCGGTCAAAAATGGGGTGTCTACACCACAACATATGGTCATGTGACCCTTTCCTGGGGGGTAATAATATCGCGACATATGGTCATATAACCCTCACCTGGGGGTAATAATACCATGGCTATATAAGGTTGATTTATATGGTCGTTGATACCGACTATGGCCTTAATGACCACTTCATGTGCACATGGGTCTTTATGATCAATCGGATTTATAGTTAAAGGAAGTACTGCGTGTGACTGCTATGAATGTAATACTGTGTGCACTATTTTGTGAAATGATTCACTCCGGAAATTGATCAATTTAAATGACTAGAAGGATATCATTCATAACCACTTTATACATTTGTTATTCACTGAACTTTAGCTCACCGTTTTTATATATATATATATATGTAGGTGATCAAGCTCAACAGAGGACATAAGGGCGTCAACCTACCTTTTTTTTTTGTAAAGCCATCTGCCCTGCCTCATTTCGAGGTTTCTTTTGGTCTCACCCCAAGACTTCCAGGTGATTATGAGTTCACCCTTTTGACTGTGATCAATGCTATGGTTTTGTGTTAAGATCTTTTTTTTATGAACTTTTGTTATTGGGGATCAATTCCCTAGTTGATGTAAATGTTTTGTATGTGAATATGAGATGGACTATGTGCATATGTGTATAAATTAAATGAAGGTTTTATGTCTTATGTATGTCCCACAGCTCATTAGATGCTTTTACTTTATTATTAATGGCTTCCGCTAGCCACTATTACTGTTTACTGTTAAGTAAGCCTTTGGTAATATGGGATTACTGGTTGGTTAGGTCTCTAATCCCATGGGACGGGATTAGGTTGTGACAAAGTGGTATTAGAGCATGAATTATACTGCACATCCAAGTGAGCTATAGGATGTCCGAGAAAAGAAATTAGGGCATTTTAACTGCATGTGTGAGTGCGTGTTGGGTTTTTTTTTTTTTTTTTTTTTTTTTTTTTTTTTTTTAATGTTGTGATAAAAATGAAAGTGTGAAAACTTTGTTTCCTATGTTTATTATTACCTTGTTTACATATAGACCCATAGAGAACGCAAGATAGACATATGAATTTGAATCTTCTGATGCGAGAATGGATCAGTTAGAAAGAATGGTAGCACTATTGACATAGTCTTTGTGACAACAATAGAGACAACCATTTCCACCTCCTCCTCTGCCACCAATTCTAGTGGAACCATACAACAATTATGACATTATCACCCTGACACAAAAATTTAATAAAATGAAGCCGCCAACCTTTCAACGAGGTCTCGACCCTTTGAAAGCCGAAGCTTGGATTTTGGAAATAGAAAAGTTGTTTTAATTGTTTTCGTGTTCAGAGGTACAAAAGGTGTTGTTAGCCACCTTTACTTTACAGGAAGAGGTGAGACAAAGGTGGATGCTTGTCCGAGATAGCAATGGTTCCATGATATGGGCTCAATTTAAAGAGGCTTTTTATGAAAAATATTTTCCCCAGTGTGTACGCAACTACAAAGTGTCGGAGTTTGAGCAGTTAAAGCGGGGCACTATGTTTGTGGTTGAATATGAGGCTAAATTCACAAAGCTTGCTCGGTATGCACCACATATGGTAGATACTGATTATAAGAAAGCCAAAAAATTCGAGGGTCGACTGGATGTTGAAGTGCTGGACTGGGTGAATGTTCTTAAACTAACAAAGTATGTAGATGTTCTTGATTGCACTGTCATATCCGAGGCTAACATTGCAGCACTTAAGCAATCCAAGATGCGGATGAAAGAGTTGAAGGGAAAAAGACGAGGGTTTAATTTTAAGAAGGGCCGGATTACCTTTCCGAATAAGAAGTAGAATACAGGGTCAACAACGAGCTCCAGTTAGGGAAATAATTCTCTACCGCCATGCCCAGAATATGGAATAAGACATGAGGGGGTGTGTTATAAAATTTTTGGGGCTTGTTTCTGGTGTGGCAAAACAGGTCACATGGTTAAAAACTATCCTCTCCTATCCCAAGGCTCCCAAGGTATAAATAGACCATTGGCAAGCTCTGCAGCATCAGCCTCTACACCGAGATCAAATCCTAAAGATGCTCCAGGAAAAGAAACGCTGAGGCAAGGGCATGTATTTGCTTTTGTACCAAGAGACATCCAGAATACAGAGACACTAGTTTCAGGTATACTTCCTATTTGTGCCCAGAATGCTTATGTTTTGATTAACTCGGGGTCTACGCACTCATTTGTTTCATATGCTTTTTCTCAAAAATTAACTAGACCCTTGGAGCTGATGAATTATTTGTTAGCTGTGTTTTCACCTACGGGAGGGTCCATGACTTGTGTATATATGTATCCTGCTTGTGAACTTGTTGTTGGGGTTATGCATTAATATGTTGATTTGTTGCCTTTGAACATTGATCATTTCGATGTAATCTTGGGAATGGACTGGTTATCGAAATATCATGCTACCATTGACTATGTAACTAAACAAGTTGTATTTCGCCCACCTGATTTTCCTGAATTTACGTTTTACAAAGTTGGTGTCATGCTCCCCCATACTTGAATTCATCTATGAAGGCGTGTAAATTAATTAGAAAAGGATGTAGGGGATATTTATGTTGTGTTCTGACTGTGCCTACTGTTAAGAAAGCTAATGTGGATAGTATCCCTATAGTTAGAGAATTCCTGGATGTTTTTCCAAATGATTTTCTAGGGGATTTGATTGACAGGGAAATTAAGTTCACTGTTGAGATAATACCAGGTACACAACCGATCTCTAAGACTCGGTACCGAATGTCAACCATCGAATTGAAAGAATTGAAACTCCAGTCCTGTTTGTGAAAAAGAAGGATGGTTCATTGAGGCTCTGTATTGATTACCGAGAATTGAACAAAGTGACAGTGAAGAACAAATATCCATTGCCTTGCATTGATGACCTGTTTGATCAGTTGCATGGTGCCCAAGTATTTTCTAAAATTGATCTTTGATCTGGATACCATCAATTGAAAGTCAAGGCTGAGGATGTAGAGAAGGCTGTTTTCTGAACGAGGTACGACCACTATGAATTTTTGGTTATGCCTTTCGGAGTAACTAATGTGCCCGCTGCATTTATGAATTTATTGAACAGAATATTCAAGCCATTCCTAGATGAATTTGTTATTGTTTTTCTTGACAATATTTTAATTTATTCCAAAAGTCAAGAGGAACATGAACATCACTTGAGACTTGTTTTGCAAACGTTGAGGGAAAAGAGATTATGCACTAAATTGTCTAAGTGTAAGTTTTGGCTTGATAGTGTGACATTTTTGGGACATGTAATAACTAAAGAGGGCATTTCAGTTGATTCGCAAAAGGTAGAGGCAGTTGTTAATTGGCCTAGATCGACCAATGTTACCGAAGTCCGAAGTTTCTTGGGTTTGGCTGGATATTATCGCAGATTTGTAAAAGATTTCTCTAAAATTGCTTTACCACTTACTCAGTTGACTTAGAAGGGAGTACCATTTGACTGGACTGATCAGAGAGAATCAGCTTTTCAAGAATTAAAGACTCTGCTTGTGACTGCACCAATTCTTACCTTACCCTCAAGTACGGATGGTTTTATTATTTTCAGTGATGCATCTCATAAGGGTTTAGGGTGTATGTTGATGTATAATGGAAAAATGATTGCATATGCTTCTTGCCAACTGAGGCCACATGAAAAGAACTGCCTGACTCACGATTTGGAGCTTGCCGTGGTGGTTTTTGCACTAAAGATCTGGCGCCACTACTTGTATGGGGCGACATGTGTTGTTTATATGGATCACAAGAGTCTTAAGTACCTTTTCACCTAAAAGGGGTTGAACATGACACAAGGGAGATAGCTAGAATTAATGAAGAATTATGATTTTACAAATCTTGTATCATCCGGGGAAAGTTAATACTATTGTTGATGCCCTTAGCTGGAAAACAATTAGGAACTTAACTTGTTTACTCACCAGACAAAGTGAATTTCTTCAAGATTTAGAAAGATTTAACATTGAGATTATTTTGCGAGAACAAGGCTGAATATTGGCTGCTATTTCTACGCAATCGGTGATTATTGAGGAAATAAAAAAGAAACAACATCAAGATGAGTTCCTAACGAAAGTGGTTGCTAAAAGGGAATCCAACTGAGATCGAGTTTCAGTATTGAAAATGGTGTATTGAAATTTCAAGGGAGATTATGTGTGCCCAACGACATTGACTTGAAGAAGCGAGTTATGCAAGAAGCACACAGTTCAAAATTTTCCGTTCATCTACGGAATAAAAATGTATCAAGACTTGAAACTCAATTTTTGGTGGCTGGGAATGAAGAAAGATATTGCCGAATTTGTGTCCAAATGCTTACAATGCCAACAGGTTAAAGCTGAGCACTAATGACCCGCGAGATTGCTCTAATCCTTACCAATATCGAAGTAGAAATGGGAGCATATCACCATGGACTTCATCGTTGGACTAACTCGCTCCAATAGAGGTATGAACTTGATTAGGGTTATTATTGATTGTTTAGCAAAGTCAGCTCAGTTCTTACCTGTGAAAACATTTTAAAATGCGGATAAGTTGGCTACAATTTATATTAATGAAATTGTGAGATTGCATGGAGTGACGGTATCCATTGTTTCCGATAGAGACCTGAAATTTACTTTAAGATTTTGGCTAAACTTGCAAAAGGCGTTAGGAACTGAATTGAGGTTGAGCAGTGCATATCATCCATAAACCGATGGGCAGTCGACAAGAATAATCCAAACTCTGGAATATATGTTGCCCATATGTGTATTGGATTTTCATGAAAATTTGGAGACACATTAGCCTTTAGCCAAATTTGCTTACAACAATAGTTTCCATTCAAGCATTGGCATGGCACCTTTTGAGGCTTTATATGGCAGAAAATGTCGGTCACCAATTTGATGGGCAGAAATTGGAGATGGATAGTTACTTGGGCCTAAACTTGTGCAAGAAACAATGGAAAAAGTAAAGCTAATTCATCAACGGTTAAAAACGGCACAAAGCTGACAAAAAAGTTACGCAGATGTTCGTAAACGGGATAGAGAATATGAAGTGGGTGATTATGTTTTCATAAAGGTGACATCGATGAAAGGGCATACTCGTTTTGGAGCCAAGGGCAAGTTAGCACCTCGGTACAATGGGCCATATGAGATTATTGAAAAGATTAATCCGGTAGCCTACCAAGTGGCTCTTCCTCCTAGTATGGAGCATATGCATAATGTATTTCATGTTTCCATGTTACGAGAATATCTTTAGGATCCTTTCCATGTCATTAAGTCTACTTACGTGGTCGTGAACGATGATTATACATATGAAGAACGACCCATTTAGATTGTTAACTGCTGAATCAAAAAGTTGAGAAACACGAAAATCTAGTTAGTAAAGGTGGATTGGCAAAATCATCGTGGCATGTATGCAACTTGGGAAAGGAAGGACAATATGAAGAGAAGACACCCGGACACCTTACATTCTTAGCGGAACAAGGTACCTAAGTTTGGAGAACTAAACATCCCAAGGGGGAGAGAATGTAACAACCGCCTCCTTGAGATAATTGTTAAATTATGTGATTTGCCTTAATTATGTGTTTATATGCAAAATTCTGTGCCATGTGTTATATGTGTCATGTGTTCTTTGTGCCATGTGTTAATTTTATTGAATTAGTGGGAACAGATAGATGGAATCGGAAATAAATCTGTCTGAATCAGTAAACCATAAGATTAAAAGTAAATATTTGGAATAGGCTTACATTTCTTTTCTGGTTAATAAGATGTTTTGTTTTATGTGATACTTGTTACTAAATGGATGATTGTACTATTTACTGAAATGTATTCGTGGTCAATGTTCACATGGCCCTACCCGGGGGTAACAATACCGTGGTCTATGTTCACGTGGCCCTTACCCAGGGGTAACAATACTGTGGTCAATGTTCACGTGGCCCTACTCGGGGATAACAATACCGTGGTTTATGTTCACGTGGCCCTTGCCCGGGGGTAACAATACCACGACATATGGTCATGTGGCCCTCACTTGGGGTAACAATACCATGGCAATATAATGTTGATTTATATGGTCGTTGATACCGACTATGGTCTTAATGACCACTTCATGTGCACGTGGGTCTTTATGATCAATCGGATTTATAGTTAAATGAAGACCAAGTGTGACTGCTATGAATGTAATACTACGTGCACTATATTTTGTGAAATGATTCACTCCGGAAATTGATCAATTTAAATGACTAGAAGGATATCATTCATAACCTCCTTCTACATTTGTTATTCACTGGACTTTAGCTCACTGTTATATATATATATATATGTAGGTGATCAAGCTTAATAGAGGACATAAGGGCGTCAACCTACCTTTTGTTTGTGTGAAGCCATCTACCGTGCCTCACTTCGAGGTTTCTTTTGGTCTCACCCCAAGACTTCCAGGTGATTACGAGTTCACCCTTTTGACTGTGATCAATGCTATGGTAAGATCTTTTTATATTTATTTATTTTTTATTTTTATGAACTTTTGTTATTGGGGATCAATTCCCTAGTTGATGTAAATGTTTTGTATATGAATATGAGATGGACTATGTGCATATGTGTATAAATTAAATAAAGGTGTTATGTCTCATGTATGTTACATAGGTCATTGGATGCTTTTACTTTATTATTAATGGCTTTTGCTAGCCCCTATTACTGTTTACTATTAAGCAGGCCTTTGGTAATCTGTGATTACTGGCTGGTTACGTCTCTAATCCCGTGGGGCAGGGATTGGGCCGTGACAACCTTGGTTGACCTCCACCTTCACCCTAGCATCTTGGCCGAGATGTTTATCATCTAGGCACCCTAGATCTTTGATCCTTAAACGTTTCAGCCTTGTTGTGCACCTTGGCTAGCACCTAGGAATCTTGTTCCTTAACTTGTATAACGTAGGCTGAGGTGTGTCACACCTAGGCCAAGTGTCACCTCTCTTAGGCGAGGTCAGAGAGACCTTACCTGTCTAAAGCCTATATTTTGATCTAGGATCCTTGCCTTGTCAGAATGCTCAGGCCACCTTACGTGTTATACACTCTTTGACCTACTCTTGCCTTTTCATTCTAGCACCTTTCTGAGGAGATTTGATTAGATGATGCCACATGTCCCAGTTGTGGTTTAAGTCAGTTAGCGGTTGGGAAAACCCATATCATTTGCCATATCTTTGCCTTATAGAGAGAGAAGCTCTAGGAAGAGGAAGAAGAAGTTCTTAGAGATCTAGACTTTCCAAGCTTGATTTTTGTATCTTGAACCATTGGATTTGTGTTTTGTGGTTAGATTCTTGATCTACTATGGTTGTTCTTTATGTTAATTTAATCACATTGCTTAATCTAGCATGATTCATGAGTCATGCATTCATTTAGAGTTTTGTTTTAGAAAGAGGAAGTGATGTTCTTGTGTTCTTGAAGAAAAATCATGTTTTGATCCAAAAGTGTGTATCAAGTTCCATGTTTTTGTGTTTGTTTTCATGAAATTTTCATGTATGGGTACCCAGGTCCATGTGTTTGAACTCATATAATGAAATCCTAGATTTTGAATAAGAAGTTATGATTTTTGGCATTCATGTTCTTCATGTTCATGTTCGTCATGTTCTTCAAGAGGGAACCCAGATTTCCAGACCTCATTTCCCTAAGTGGGGTCATCAAGACCCACTCTTGTCCATTCCTCACACTTAGGCTAGACATTGCACCTCACCTTGGCCTACCTTGCATGAATACTTGCATCGTGGTTTATCTTGCATGCACACCTAGGCTGACAACTGTACACCTTTGCCGGTACCTTGTAACACCTCGACAGCCAAGACGTGTGGAACCTCAGCCAAGACCTCCTGAGTTCACCCAGCTAGGTCATTTCGGCCTAGCTCATCTTTGTGCATTCATTCCGAGACTTGGTTTGTACCCAGCATGCTTTTCCAAGAAGGAAAACATTAATTTAACTCCAAGCACATGTTTTGCTTTGTCTTGACTTGGTTTTGGAAAGAAATGTCGAGATCTATTTTACCCAATTGAAGCTTGTTTTGAGAGTACATTTCATAACCATCCTTGAGCATCTCTTCTTACCTTCTTGAAATGCATTGAATGGAATTACTATGTACTTATAGGTCTTGGATCCTTACCTGAATTCCTACATTCGAAGAGCTGTTGTAAGTGGTATTTTTAATAAAGTTATGTTTTAATGTTTTGATAAAAGCTTTGCTTTGTTTTGCAAAAGTATTTGATCAAGCATGAATGATTATCCCTTAGTTTTTGTATCAAGCATTATGTTTGTTTTGATGACATTCTTGAAAGGTCCTTAGTGCTAGGGGACTTTAATGTAACTAGTACCTTTGTTTGAGATATCTCCTTTGCCACCGATGGGTGGGCTTGTCTAATTGATTCTGGGTCGGTTATTCTTTTGTTTTGTCAATGAATGTCATCCTTTGTATTATGTAGATGTTAGTAAACATCCTAAGAACTTTGAAAGCCTTTGATTGTTGAACTCGGTTCATCATTTGTTTTATTACAAGCTATGACATGTATTATTTTGTCAAAATCTCGGATATCATTCATTCATACCTTTATTACTTATATCATTCACTGATTTTTCATCTCACCCTTCTCCCTTATAAATATGTAGGTGATGAGCAAAAAGACGATGTTGCCTATGCTTTATTTAGAAGATGTTTTGATTCATGTTTTGCATCGTCTTGAAGACTATGCTTCTTAGCTTTGTAGTTCATTTCTTTTGTATGTTTTCGCTTGAGAAGCCTTTTGATCAAGATGTAATATGTACTTTCTTTGATTTTGTTTTCAAGTTGTAAAACCATGTTAAGATGTATGTCATTTCATTTAATCTATGCACAACTCTTATGGACTAACTAGATTTCAATTTATTGTTTTCGCACATGTACGCCTCATATGTATACTTTGTTTGTGTGAATCTTTGTAAGTTGGCCTTCGGTAATCTCAAATTATTGGCCATCACAACATCATTCTATTTGGGGTAGAATGGGGTTGTGACAAATCGCTTAGCACTTGTCCACCTGCACTAAAAGCTATTTTCAAAGCAACTGTAAAAATAAGAACGGTTAGTATATCACAAGCCATCTGTGAAATCACAGGCCACATAGTTTCATTTTGTTTCCACCATTCGAAAATGTCAAAATCATCCACTAACGAGCTTTCCAAATAACGTTGTAGTTCAAAACTACTTACGCTTGTATTTTGAGATATTCTTCTACTTTTTATTGCTAAAAAAAATACTTTATCTCCCCCTTGAGATGAGACTACTAGTGTAGTTTGTGTGCATGTGTATTTATAGATGTAGCTGCCCTGTATTCTTCAAATAATTTGTTGTATGTTTGCATAATATGGGCAAACTGTGTTTGGCCAAACACTACTAGTTGTGCCCCTAGATGATAATCCAACTGTTGGAAGAGAGATATTAGAAGGAGAATTAACAGATTCATGTTGTGCAGTATATATATCAACATCGACATAGACATTAGGATAGTGATGTAAGTAAAATAATATATAAGAACTAACAATTAATTTAAATAATGTGCAAATACAATTAGTAAAAAATAATAATTAATATATGTACACAAATAATTAATGAAAAAAAAAAGAGTAGCTAATAAATTTAATTAAACTAATTAATATTACCGATTGTCGAATGCGATACAGAAATTATCTTTTTTTAATAAAAGTTTCTTATTGCACAATTGCAATTGCCACATAGGGATGACACTTTAAAATTAATTGAGAGTTGAGAGAGATTGAGAGTTTAAGAGAGAATTATTTGTAAGATTTATTTTGGAAAATGGGAGATATTTATAGAAGTTTGAAAGATTGAAATAAATTTATAAATAAAAAAAATTATCGTTGTGTTAAACGGTAATATGGCCGTTATATTATTTTTATTATTAATTTTTTTTTAAAGTTTGTAGAGGTGCAAACAAATTATTATTATTATTATTATTTTTTCATTTGTTGCAACTTTGAACTTGATGTGAGTGATGCAAATGGGGACAGGAGTAGGCCGGCGGCATTGTTGGGAAGTAGTAGATGTGTGACAAATTTTTATTTTTATTTTTCATTCATTGCAACTTTTAACTTGATATGAGTGATGCATGACATTGACAAGGGAGGCAGGGGTAGGTGGGTGGCACTGGGCAGCAACAGACATGCAGAATTTTATTTATTTAATTTTATTTTCATTCATTGCAACATGCAATGATGATATGAGTGAAAGGCTAATGCATGACAAGGGATCAGCTCTGCCCCCTTGCAAGGAAATGACTATTTTATTTTTATTTTTTATATTGTTATTGCAAGATTAAGCCTTTATTTTATTTTTTTTATTATTATATTTTTTAATTATTTAACCGTTTCAACTTGCCTTTTACTTTTTATATTATTTTATTTTTTTTTGAAATTTGATCGTTGGCAGGGAGAGGGTTAGATAGGTCGAACCCTAAATTTTTTGGGGCCGGGCTAATGGGCCAACAGGCCGGGCCAGGCTTCCAATGGAAAGCCCAAGCCCAGGCCCAAGGTCCTAGGTTAGGCTCAAGTGTGGGCATAACTGGGCCGGACCTATCTCGGGCCTCAAGTGGGCTTCGGGCTGCCCACAGGCCTCGGGCCATTTTTACACCCCTACACAATGGGTCAATCAATAATTCATAGTTCAATGTGGACCATTAAGGTCTAACATCAGAGATCTATATGTTTCAATTAATTCAGTGGGCTATGGTATTGTTTTCCCCCCTGACAAAGGCCTATTAATCAATGGGTCATAGTATTGTTTCCCTCATACAAGGGTCTCATTAATGGATGCCATGATTACAATTTCAAAAAGGACATTCATTCATGGATAATAAAGTAGAATTGAAAATATCAATCTTGAACAATTTCAAAATACATTTCGAACATAGCTTTATAAAGACATTACTCACAGTGGGTGTAACTTCGCTTGGGGGTACTGTAGACACCCCATTTTTGCCTGTCATCAAGACTTGGACATCATCGCTTGTGCACTCGATGATTATGATTGCCTGTGCTCGTTTTAGTGCCCGAAGTCCTCGGTGGAATGCCCTGTCTTTGAGCCTTTAAACCCTATCCATTCTATACCTTGTTTTGGACCAAAACCCTAGTGCTTCAAACCTCAAGACCTTGGGACCTGCAGTCCTCCTTTGGTGGGCTGCTGGGCACCTTTTGTGCCTTGCCAGCCACCCTTGTGCCTTACCGACCAATGGTGTGGCCTGCCAGCCATCAGCGTCTTTTTTGAGATATTTTGTTGACAACTGTGCCAGCTGTTGGCATAATTGGCTGTATCTCCCTACATGTGTATCGAGGGATATATCTTAGCCAAATGCATGTTTTTCTATATATAGGGGGTCTCCTCCTCCATTTTTGAGAGTTAGAATTTTTGGAGCAAAAATTATCTCTCTCTCTCTCTCTCTCCACATTTCTCTCTCTCTTTCTTTTGCAAATTTGTGTACATTAGCCTACATACACTACACTTTTGCCTACACCTTCTTAATCAAAGTTGATCACCTTTGGACTGAAGTTCCTTGAAGCCTTCTTGGAGCTTTTGAAGTTGGTTTTGGCTTGAATTGTTGCCTAGAATTGATCTTTGCTTCATGATGTATAACACTTGCCCTTTTGCCTTGCTTTGTATACTTGTTTTTCTATCTTTTTCCACTGATTTTGGGCTATTTTAGGGCCATAAAAAACTCTGTTTTGGTGGGCTGAAATTGGTGTTTTTAGGCTATTTAAGGTTAGGGGGTGGCTCACCCTTCTTTATTCCTTGTTTGTAAGGCCTTTCCACATTTGTTTCCCACTTTCAAACCATCTTTTTTTGGGCTTTTGAACACTGAATTTCAGAGTATTTTTAGTGGTGAAAATCATCTTTTGAAGTATAAATTTTGAGGGGTTAGCCTTCCCTCCTTGTGTCTTGTTTGCTAGCCTAGTTAGCTTTATGTGTTAGCTTAATTTTCTAGCCTTTTATAGCTGAATTCCAGCATGTTCTAGGCTTTATTTGAGACTATTTTGCCTCTGTTTTTTGGCTGGTTGTTGCATTTGAGTCTTGTTTTGCATGCTTTTAGTGTAAGTGTCCTCACAAGCTTGGTGTTTCAGGCCTTTAGACACCACTTGTTTCAGTTGATTGCATTGTTTTAGTGTTTTTCTCACATAATTCATAATCTCTGCAACCTTTCTGATTTCTTCACTCTTTGTTTGCTTTGAGGGTTGTTTCAACCTTGGGATTGTTTAAGCTTGATATTGAGGTCCATGTTTAATGGTTTAATCCTCTTTTGGGGGTTCATTATCAACGGCATGACACCTCTCTCTTGCCTTAAACTACCCATTGTTTGACACATCCTTCTTTTTTAGAGGACTTAACTCACTAATGGACTTAATTGGTTAAAGAATGGAAGGGTAATTAAAATGAGTAACTAAAAGTGGAAACTAAAATTGTGCAAAGATAAGAATTTGATTGTGTTTTGATACGTTCAATCGGACGTTAATTGAACACAAGGAAAATTGGGGCATTTCATACTCAAAGTGATGAAATGTGCCAAGTTTCCTACTTCTCCATTGCCCTTGATCATGCATGATAGGGTGAAGCTTGTGAGTCTCGTTTTTGCATTTATTAAACTTGTACACCTTGGTTCTTTAGTCATCATGCAATGAAATTGCTTGATTGATGGTCTTTGAACCAAGTGTATCACTTTTTTGAGCTTGTTTTGATGATAAGGAGGGACACACAGTACAAACAACCTGTGAGAATACCCTCTCTTTACTCTGTTTGCTCTCTGTTGTAGCAAAAAATGGTGCATCATCAGTGGCCGACCGGCCACTATTTCTGGCCAGCAGGCCATCAATGTTGGACAACAACCCCCTACTTGTGGCCGGTCGGCCACTAGTGAATTTTGAGCAAAATGTTTATGAAGCAGAACAGAGTTGATCTGTAATAGGAAAACCAGTGCAAGGGTTGTGCAACAGAGGTTTTCGGGAGCAAACAGTGGACGTTCTTTGGGTGGAAATCGAGCATACATTGGGCCTCCCTCGCTCCCGGGACTAGTTAAGTAGTTTAGTTATTGATTAGTTAGTTGTGTTGTATCTAATTAAAAGTGTTGTAATTATTTAATTAGATGAGTTATTTAGTTAATTAATTCATGTTGTAATTAATTAGTTAACTAGTTTAATTAGTTGCTTTGTAATTAATTAGTTCATTATTGTTATAATAATTAATTAGCTTACGTAGTTAGCTTATTTATTCAAGTTTTGTAATAATTAGTTAAGTAGTTTAGCTTAGCTAGTTTATTCATTTGAACCCTCTTGCGCGTGGGCATCAACGTTGTAATAATGTGTATGTCTTTCAACCCCACATCTTTATCCTTTTTATTTATCCGCTTTTGATGGTTAGATTAGAGGCATCATGTTTCAATTAGCATATCGCATGTTTTCATCTATTCATTTGTCTTACATGTACTGAGACTTGGTTCATCATTCTAATTGCATGGTCGTTTTAATACCTCGTTGAATACGTGTTTATACGCATGCTATGAAATTGTTGCAAATAACATGTTAAGTAGCCGAGCCTATTTAGTTGCATTATTGCATGTGTTGCATTAGCCATCTTGTATAGTTAGGTATCATGCATATTTTCCTAACTCTTTTGTTTTATCTTAGCTTGGAGTACTAGGTAAGTTTTTAGTGCTTTAGCATACTTGCATGAGTGTAAGTGATTGCTATGACTAGCATGCTTTCCATGAGGCTAAGTGCTTACTTGTTAAACTATTTGAGTGCTTGTGGATGAAGGCTTGTTGTTTGAATTGGAATGATTCAATGAATGTACATTTAAGCCCACTTTGTCAAGTAGCAAAATTAAACCCTTTTCAAAAAACAAACATGAAATTGAATTGTTCAAATTCGGGCAAACTAGTCTATGACTTGTATGCGCGCATCACATAGTAAGTGCTAGCCTAAATAAATCACAACAAGAGCATATAATGTTGATAAAAATCATATCATGATTAGTAGAGGCTGATTCTTTGATCGGGCGAGTGGGATGCTCAATTCATGACTTTCCCCTCTCGTACCTAAGTTCTTGAGCCGAGATAATCTTGGTGATGAGGGACATGTGGCCTTTGGCACGAGTCATGGGTTTTTCTAAATTTTTCAAAAATATTTAGGTGGCCACTCTGTATCTAGCAAAGCAGTCCATTTTTGGCAATTTGATTCAAAATCGATTTTCCAAAAAGATTTACTGGATTTGGACTCTTTGGTCTTTATCAATTTTACATTACACTTGTGAGATTAGATTCAGAACTGCAAGAGTTTGAATTGTAGGGCTTCTTTCAAACTTCCGAAAGAGGGGCCCGAAAAAGTCGGGCTACAGGTACCCGCACATGTTAAACAGTTTGGACACTCTATTTTTTCGATCTGGCTTCACGAGTGCAATGTGAAACGTAGATGAGAGTCCAGATTTGACAACTTTTTTTTAAAATTTATTTATAAAAAATCCATTTTATTCTAGAAAAGCTTTGATCGGAATGGACTGCATCATTAGATCTCAGAGTTGCCACGTAATGCTTTGGAAAAATTAGAAAACTCGTGACTTGTACCAATGCTATCGTTCGTCGTAACTAAGGATGTTCGGCTTGGAACCTTAGGTATGAATAGGGAAGGTCATTAATTGAGCACCCCACTCATCCGATCAAAAGATCAGCCTCTACTAAGCCACGATATGAATTTTATTTGCTTTATATGTTCACATTCTGGTTATTTAATAAATGCTAAAATTTTTATGTGAAGTAATCAAGTATAGATCGTGTCATTCATTTTGGAATGATTTGATTTTATGCATTTTGAAAGTGTTTCTGAGATTTGTATAGCTCACAATTAAATTGAGCCCACAAACATGAAAAATCAATACGGTCCCAAATTGAGCGACACAGCTTCATCCACCGGCAATCATAGAATTATATCAATTAAGCAAATAGCCGCATGGTAAGATGCTAGACATTAAGAAAAACACACAAAAGTAGGATGTTAAAGCATAAAAAAACTCACATATTTGGCATCCCATGAACAGCTACAAAACAAAGTTAGCAAAATATGAATGATCTTATATACAAAATCCTAATGCAATTCACTCATGAAATGCAACTACAGATCTGGCTTCTAATATATGACATGTGAATTAGCTCAAAACATGAGGTAGCTTACAAAATCACATAATAAACGATTAAACCCACAAATGCAAATTTAGTCGGATCTTAAGGCATAAAACATGGATGCAAAGCATGGTATATGATGACAATTAAAACAAACTACATATGTACAGATATGGAAAGCAAATAAAAGAACAAGATAAAAAGAAACAGGGCAGGAAATTATTACAATGCTTTTAATATTACAAATTCGAATAAGGGGGAGAGGAAAAATATTACCACAAAATATATCCTCACAAACTCTCTCTAATTAAAATAAAAACAATAAAAACAGTAGTTGCAGGAGGCCTCAGAGACCCTCGGAGACTATTCTGCTCATCACTAGAGGTTGCTGGTTTTTGTCTAGGAGAAAACTAGCTAGCCAACCAAAAGATGAGCTGGCCAACCAAAAAGTTGGCTGGTTAACTAATAAATTGGCCGGCCGGCCAATAAAGCCAGGCCGAAAACTCTGGTTTGTTCAAATACCAAAAAAAACAAATGGAAAATATGCAAGTGACTTGACTAACCACTTCTAGTTAGCTTACAACAGGTTTATAACATGAAATTGAAGCAAGAAAAACAATAGAAGAAAGAAAAAGCAAGATAGTAACAGAAAATGGAAAATGTGCAAAATTTACCTTCCAAGGAAGGATTTGATTTCCAAACTTCCTTTTGATCACCGTCGAGTTTAGGAAGTGTGTTCTCAATCCTCAATTTGAAAATTTGAAATTCTAGCTAGAATGGTGTTTTTGGGCTATTTAATAGTGTGTGTTGGGAGAGTTGTTCCAACTCTCTATTGTTTTCTCAATTTCAACAACACTCACTCTCTTTTGATCAAGGCTTAAGAATATGGCTGTAATAGAATTTATGGGATGATTTCGTATATGGAAATATGGAATATTAGTATGTATAGAAGTTTTGGCTCAAAGCTTAAGGCTTTTCTTTTTTTCTCTCTCTCTATATTTCAATTCACTCTCACAATTCAACTCCCTTCTCTTCTTTTCCTTTCACTCTTATTTTCCATATAGATAATGAATGGAATGCAAAGTCAAGGCGGTGGGAGACAAGGATGATGAAGTGATAAGGGTGGTTTCCTTGGATGCTCCTTTTGGGGTAAAAGACAATCACCCTTTTCACAATGAAGGCCAAAGGAAGATAATGGAGGGGGCTTAAATACATCTCATGCATGAATGTATCATCAAAAGATCTGAAATAGCATGACCTACACGCTTTCATCAAGAATTCTGCCAAAACTGCCCTACTCCTGGAAAAATCAGTCGACTGACCAATTTATTAGCTGGCCAGTCAATTAAGTTGGCTGGCAGGCCAAAATATTGTCTGTGGCTGACTATTTTGCATGAAGCAGGATTTTTTGACAGAATTCTCGTCATTTCCTCCTATTTTCACACTGTTCTTTGCTCAATTTCCTGAGAAAATGTTTCATTTTGAAATTTAAAAGTGAGCCTTGGAACATTATGAAAATATTCGGAACAAAGCACGGAAAGAAGGTTTCGAAAGAGAGTTTTGAAATGAACTTAAAAACTTGACTAAAACAGGCTTAGGGTTGGGGCTGAAACACAAATTCATATTCCTTACTAAGAATTATGCGAGAAACACATTCTGGTTTTTATCATTAGATAATCAAAAGAAAGCAACCAAGTCTTAGGGCTAGTCAAAATAGGATATTTACAGTTGCCCCTCTTTTGATTGAAATCAAAGTCATTTCTTGACGTGAATGAATGTCGAAGCCCGAAGATGACCTTTTTGACAAGGCCATAAGACTTGGGAAAACAAACAAGATGCAAATGCGATTGGTTAAACTTGAAGGTTGCCTACGTATCCATTAGCAAGGAATCAAACCAACGTAGTTCAGGGACATAATGCAAATGATATGCTTGAAATATAATTGAAAGTTGGACTTACATGCTTCATAGAGCCATTTTTGTCACAATCTATAATGCAATGCAACAGGTAACATGAAGCATAACAAGGGATACAATCCAAACACATTCACATAGGAGAGCGAAATGTAACCGATGGATAGTTTTAACCTACAACCCAAAACAGGGAAGGCATTAATCGATGGATAATCTTAACTAACAACCCAAGAAAATGGTGGTATTAACCAATGGTGGTTTGAACTGTCAACAACTCGAGAAAGGGATAGTATCG
Organism: Camellia lanceoleosa; assembly: GCA_025200525.1. NCBI lineage: Eukaryota > Viridiplantae > Streptophyta > Magnoliopsida > Ericales > Theaceae > Camellia > Camellia lanceoleosa. The sequence continues at coordinate 157,626,402 of CM045761.1, forward strand.
TCATTTCAAAGAAAGGCTAGCATAGACTGAGGGGTTTGAACCTACAATCCAAAAAGGAGGCTAGCAGCAACTGATGAAAAATGTTGTAATCAAATGTTGATGTGAATGAATTGTAGCCAAGTGATGCAATATGTAACCATGCAAATGATATGTTAATACAATTGAAATTTGAATTTTTTTTCTTTTCTTTTTCTTTTTGAAAAATGCATGATGTGTGCAATGCAATATGTAATATATGATAGGTGGTGAGGTAAGCCTCATGCAAATAAAGCAAAACAAAGGGGTACATTCCAAACACACCCACATGAGAGGAGAAAATGTAACCGATAAATAGTTTGAACTTACAACCCAAGAAAATGAGAGGTATTAACTGACGGATGGTCCCAACTAACAACCCAAGAAAAGGGAGGTGTTAGCTAATGGTGGTTTGAATTGTCAACAATCCGAGAAAGGGATAGTATCATCATCTCGAAAATGGGCCAGCATAAATCGACTGGTTTGAACCTACAACCTAAAAAGGGGCTAGCAGTAACTGATAAAAAAGGTGATATTAAATGTTGATGTGAATGGATTGTAATTATGCATGATAAATGTAACAGACAGTGCAAGTGTGATGGTGAATGCAAAAACATGAAGGGACAATGTGAGAGATACAATATGCAATGATGAATGCACAACAATAACATGATGAATGCACAACAAATGAATATAATTTTTTTTTTTTGTGTTTTTTTCAAAATTTTCTTCATCTTTTTTGTTTGTTTTTGTTTTTGATTTTTTTTTTCAAAATTTCCTTTGGAATTTTTTCCCCTTTTCTTTGATTTTTTTTTTTTGGTTCTTGAAAATTTCCATACCATATATACATATAGCGATACAAGCGATATACAACGTACGTACACACTATATACATATACAGATACATACATATACATATATATACATACACGGTATACACAGACATACGAGTAAAAACATATGGATATATACATATACATGTACATACAAAATATATACATATACATACAAATACCAATACACAGATACATACATATATATACAAAATATATACAAACATAAATATATATACACTCCTCCCCTATTTTTTTCTTTCCTTCTCTGCCTCGTTCATTTTCTTCGAGCGCTGTGTCTAGCACGTGATTTCAACAATCACAGCACGCCTGACTGACAACAGTTGGATCGGCCTCGATTGTCAAAGATTGCCTCAGTAATCCACTCTTCTCTTGGCCTCTTCTTCTTCTCCATTTTTTCTTAAACTGAGGCCTACAAGAGAGTAGAGCATAAAGCTGCAAATTCCTCTGCCATTACTCTGCCAATTTTCTCTTTAGAGGCATTACTCTCCTCTAATATGGCCTCTTCTCGTCGTCCTCTCACTTTCTTCCCTGACCTTAACGATTCCCCAATTGAGAATGTTGTCTAAGCCTCGACAGAGTGCACCTATCCCTGTTCTCAACTTTCCTGAGCTGTTAGTCGATCAAACAATGGCAGTGCAGTTTGATATCAATGCCAACCACTTCTCATTGAAGTCCTGTGTGGAGATAGTGACTGCAGTCTCCAATTTGTCCCACCGGCTGTAGAACATGACAAGTGAGATACACTGTTTAAACGCCCCACTCTCTCTGCTCCAGAGCATTTATAAGGATGCTCGAGCAGAGATTAGCTCATTGAAAAAGTAGAACAAAGAGCTGAAACGACAGGCCACATCCGTGGCCTGATTCGGAGTTCCTTCGTACTCTACATTTGATGGCTGGGAGGGAGTAATTTCTTTCAGAAGCTTTGCCAATGCCAGGTTAGAGTCTTCAAAGGCTTCCTGAGAGTGAAGATGTGGCGAGGCAATCGTTGGTAGAGTCGAGCGGCGAAGTTGACTACAAATGAAGTTGGTTGTAATCTTCGGCGTAGGGCTACTACCGAAAAATAGAGAAAATGGTCCCCTTTCTGTTTTTTGTATTTTCAAATTTTTTCTTTTTTGAATTTTTTTTCTTTTCTTTTTCATTCTATTTTTGCTTAGGAAGCAGCAGGGTTGCAAACGAACCGAGCCGAGCCGAGCTTTGCTGAGCTCGAGCTCGGCTCGGCTCGGCTCGATAAATTTTTTTAATATTATTTAAATATAAATATTTTTAAAAAAATATTATTTATATTATTTAATATATAAATATATATATTTATTATATAATTTAAATAAAGATAAACGAGTCGAGCTTAACGAGCCAAGCTAATGCGGGCTCGTGCTTGGCTCGTTCATGAACAACTTTCGGTTCATTTGTAGCCCTAGGAAGCAGCACCAATTCTTTAGAATTTTTCTTTTGTTATTTCGAATTTTTTTTCTCTTTTTTGTTTTGCAATGCTGTAATTTTAGGGGGAAAGGGGCTTCACAATAAAGTATAATAAAATGAGTTTTATTGTTTGTATATCATGGTGTTAATGGCACAACACTTAAACATGAAAATATTTTGTTTCGAATTTAAATTCGAGAATGATTGTGTAGCGATCCCGATTTCGATCCTTCTTTCATGTTTTGCCACTTTGATCGGGCGATTGGGGTCGAAATGATCGGCAGCTTGAGGTCCAGGCATCGCCCCTTGGCGGGTCCTAGGGCAGCACCCTGGCGGGGTTGAGGGACAGCGCCCCCAAAATAAAAATGCAAAATGCATTCAAAGTTGCTTGTCTGCTCGAGTCGCCGTTTATGCGCTCCAGTGAAGAATGTTTGATTTTAGAAGTTTGACCTGTTTGCAAAAGTACTGGGTTAGTGTATTTGACGCTCGAGTGGACCATGCTATATCAGTTCGTGAATCTGATATTTCATATCACTTTTTCAGTCCTCTCTCTCTCTCTAAAAATCTCCAAAATTCCATATCGGGAGCTTCTCTCTCTAGAAGTCATCTTCTCTCTTTGATTTCTAAAAATCCATTGGGATTTAGACCTAAGTTCTTCACCAAAGTTGGTTATCATCTCGAGGGCTTCGTTGTGTGTGGTGAAGATCGAGTTTCGACACCGTTGATTTTAGGGGTTTCATCTCATTTCTTCTTCAAAACTTGAGGTAGGGATTTTTTTAGAGTTATATATATGTTTTTGCAAGATCTAGATGATTTTCGAAATCATCCTTTGATTAGCTTTGAGAAATTGATTATTGATTTCAAGAAGATGAGTGATTTTGAAAGAGGGTTTATCTTCTTTTCCTTTTAAAATAGAAATTGAAGGTTCTGAACCATATTGATTCAAGAAAAATGATTTTGGGGAGATTCTTCTAAATATCTTGGAGATGAATGGTTTTGGTGAGAAACCTAGAAATTGGGTCTTTTCTTTGAAAGATGTTGAAAATCCTTGGAAGATGTTGTCATATTTATTTTGTGTACCAAAATAAATGGATGTTTTGAAAATTATTTATTTATATATATAAATGACGAATTTTGTGAAAAAAATGAGAAATGCTGTTTATTTTGGAAATTGTTGTCAAAATGTTGATTTAGTCTTGAATTGACTAAATTGTTGAGATTGCTCGAAATGTGGGAATTACGTTATTCTCTTGAATGAATTGGATATAAAAGTATATATATATATATTCATCTTGTGGAATTGTGTTGAAAAGAGGATTGGGAATTTCGATCACAATGGTATATTGTGTGGAACAATTGAATATGGAAGTAATGTTGCATTGCATTATTAAGCATACATTGGCATTTCAATTCGTTGGACTATGTTAAGCTTTGGAAATTTGCATTGAGAAAAGAATGTTGGGAAATGGGTTTTCATGACATGGTTTTGGGGTAAATACAGTGGTAAGTCTTGATAGGTGGTGTAGATGAAATTGTTTAAGTTGGCCTGAGTGTCCTTGGTGAAAGACCAGAAAGTCGTGCGGATAGGTGTCGAGCCTTCCGGTTAATACCGATAAAAATGACAATTGCTAGTACTCGTATAGTCTACTTGCAGCCATTGACTTAGGGATTACCAGAGTTGTATTTACCGCCCCCTTTAATTAAATTGATAAATTTCGAACAGTTGAAGTTGCATAACATCATTGAGCATGATGGTTTTCAAAAGATAAAGATGTGTTTTATTTTCAAAAAGGCATGGCATGACATGTGCATTCATCTCTTGAAACTTGTATAAAATGTATATACTTTATTAAGGATTTCTTACTGGGCTTTATGCTCATCCTACCGGATTTTTGTGCAGGAAAAGACGTGGTGAATCCGCCTAATTGAGGAGTGCGTGGAAATGTGTGTGTTGAGAGCACTAAAGTTCTCATTTGCTGTGATCCTATTTGTAAGCCAAGGGGTATGTATGTGTGGATTTGAATAACCATTTTGTGTACCAGGCTTAAGCCTTGGAAGATTGTAAACCCTTAGGGGTGCTTATTTGGTTATTTACTTGTTGTTGAATCATCAATGTAATATCGCATGAGGATCTTTTAGTATTATGTAATGCAAGTATGGGAAGTTATATTTGGTTTTCCTTTAAAAGAGCCATAATTGTTGCATTATCATTTGGGCTAGAAATTTGGGGCGTTACAACTTGGTATCAGAGCTACCAGGTTTGAATACTTGGAGCTCGTGGGAAGTGGTTGTTTAACTACAATGCGTTCATCTAGCATGCTTAGGAAGTGTAATGCATTTTGCGACTATGTGATAATATGCTTATGTGACTAAATGGGTATGGGATTAGACTTTTGGGATGTTGTTTGCGTTTATTAAATTCCTTGAGGTCTCATTAGAGGGGTACTTGATCAATACTCATTCTACTAAGAATTCTTGGTTTTTCGTGGGACAAATTTCATCATGAAAGAATGATCAGTATGTGTTTACATGACTAAGTGCTTATGTGTAGTGAAATTAAATTGTGTATATGGTAGAGAAATATATGGAATTATTGTAGTTGAACATGTGAGTCAAGTTATGAGCACATATGAGTTAATGTGCTAAATTATTTCTCTTGTGTCCTTTATTAGGACGTTAGGAAGGGGTCAAGTCCGTAGGGTAGAGGCGGCAGGCGTGATAGGTCTCGCCGAGGTGTGCATGAGGTACTGGTCCATAGGGTTTCGGTGCAAGAAGAAGGGTTCAGCCAAGCTAATATGGCCGAGCAGGTGGGACAAGAGGGTCAAACCGTAATGGGGGCCCTAGCCCGAGAAATGACGGGGGCTTTGAGGGAGTCTATGAACTTGTTGAGGGCGGAGAATCAAGCCCGAGAGAACATCATGGAGTCAAGGACAAGTTTTCATACTAGAGAGTTTTTACGGGCTAAACCAGATGAATTCCATGGTGGCCCTGAGCCCAAGAAAGCGGATGAGTGGCTCGAACAAACTGTGAAGACGTTCGAGATGCTTTATATTGATGATAGCGAGTTGAGGGTGACTCTAGCGAGTTACTACCTTAAAGGGGATGCGGGTCAGTGGTGGAAGTATGCCAAGGGTAGGGTGGAGCCATCATGGGAAGCCTTTGTGGTTGCTTTCCAAGATAAGTATTTACCTCTCACTACTAGGGAGAGATTGAGGCAAGAGTTCAAAGACCTCAAACAACTAGACATGACCGTGGCCGAGTTCGAGGTAGTTTTCTCTAGTTTATCTAGGTTTGCACCAGAGTTAGTGGCAACAGAAGAGCGCCATTGCATTGACTTCGAGAAAAAGTTGAAAACCAAAATTTTCTTTAAGATTGTTGGGAACATGATTCGGAACTATGACCGTCTTGTAGAGTCGACGGCATACGTTGAGATTTCTGTACAAGCCAAGGAGGAGAGGCTTCGGAGTTTGAGGCCTAGGAGCCAAGAGTCTCAAGGAGACTATACGCAGAATAAGAAGAGCAGGGGTACTTTTTGATTCTAGCCACAGCCACAGTAGTCAAAATCCACTTTTCCTTTACCTAGTGCGGTTTCGGGAAAAAGTACATCTAGTGGCTTCACATGTTTCAAGTGTGGCTAGTCGGGCCATAAAGCCTTTTTGTGCCCATAGAAAGGTGGAGGACAGTTGATGTTGTCACCACCACCACCACCTAACCAATCTCAGAGTCAAAGTCAGTCTCAGTCTCAGAATGGTGGCCAGGGATTTAATTGTTATCAGTGTGGTCAGCCGGGGCATATGAAGAGAACTTGCCTGATTGGGAGGCGATCTGGCGATCGTGGTCGAAGCAAACTCAGAGCCACCAAGCTCATTCAACTCGAGCTTCACGAGCTAATCGAGGAGCCACTTGGCTCGATCAAGACAACAGCCTATGCTTGAGAGGGGGAGGCGAGTTAATTTGGGCCACAGGGGTGCGTGTATGCTGTTACTGTGCCAAAGCAGTTGCCAGAATTCTCAGTTGTGAGAGGTATTTTTGTTATGTGTAATTCTTTGGCTAATGTATTGATAGACACGGGTGTGTCTCATTCATTTATATCTACTGCATTTGTTTCTACATTGGGGTTAGAAATAGCACGGTTAGTGCCTCCACTCAGAGTAGAGTCACTTGTTGGGGGTACAGTTGACTTAGACCGGGGTTGTCGTGATTGTGAAATAGAAGTTGCCGGGCGTCGACTTCCATTTGCTTTTGTATTGCTAGATATGTCGAGTTTTGATGTCATTTTAGGCATGGACTGGTTGTGTTCTTATCAAGTTGTGATTGATTGTTACCGTCAGAGAGTTACAGTGTGCACTTCGAGTGGTGATCGTTTCTATTTTCGGGAGAACCGAGTTGATAGGGCCTTGTCGCCAGTTGTTGACCCTCATAGTAGGAGCAAGCTTAGTGGCCTTCTTGCAACTCTCTTGGATAGTAAGAGTGACAGGGCCCATGTTGAGTTACCAAGGGTAGCTTGTGAATATCTAGAAGTCTTTCCAGAAGATCTTACTAGTTTACCACCTCACCGGGAGATTGAGTTCTCCATTGAATTAGTGCCTGGCACGGCACTAATTTCCATGTCACCGTATAGATTTGCACCCGCCGAATTGCATTAGTTGAAGATTCAACTCCAAGAACTTTTAGAAAAGGGCTTCATTCACCCTAGTACATCGCCTTGGGGAGCGCCGACTCTCTTTGCGAAGAAGAAGGATGGGTCATTGCGGTTGTGTATTGATTACCGCAAGTTGAATAGAGTTACAGTTAAGAACAAGTATCCTCTACCCAGAATAGATGACTTGTTTGACCAACTTAGAGGGTCTCGTTGCTTCTCAAAAATAGATTTGAGGTCGGCGTACCATCAGTTGAGAGTCTAGGAGGAGGACATTTAGAAAATAGCCTTTCGTACGCGTTGTGGCCACTATGAATTCGTTGTAATGCCTTTTGGGTTAACCAATGCGCCTGCTTCCTTTATGGAATTGATGAACAAAATTTTTCGGGAATACTTGGACCGTTTTGTGGTCATCTTTGTGGATGATATCTTAATTTATTCAACCTCCGAGGAGGAACATGAGGCTCACTTACGGGTAGTGCTCGAATTGCTTGAGAAACACCGTTTGTATGCTAAGTGTGAGAAATGCGAGTTTTGGTTAACTGAGGTAAAATTTTTAGGGCACGTAGTGTCAAGAGAGGGAGTAACAGTAGACTCCTCAAAGATAGATGCCGTACAAGATTTTGAGATCTGGAGTTTGTTGGGGTTAGCGGGGTATTATCGACATTTTGTTAGGGACTTCTCTAGACTAGCTGCACCTTTGACTAGGTTGACTAGAAAGGGTATCAAATTTGTGTGGAGTGAGGCTTGTGAAAAGTTATTCCAAGAACTTAAGACTAGATTGATCACCACACCAGTCTTGATAATTCCGGAAAGGGGTTTGAATTACACTGTCTATTGTGATGTGTCCAGGAATGGACTTGGTTGTGTCTTGATGCAAGAGGGAAAAGTTGTGGCCTACGGTTCACAATAATTGAAAACTCATGAGAAAAATTACCCCACCCATGATCTAGAATTAGTAGCGGTGATTTTTGCTTTGAAAATTTGGAGGCATTACTTGTACGGTGAGAAGTTTGAAGTCTTCTCTGATCATAAGAGTCTAAAGTATTTGTTTTCTCAAAAAGACTTGAATTTACGAAAATGGAGGTGGATGGAATTTATGGAGGATTATGACTTTGAGTTACACTATCATCCAGGGAAGGCCAATGTGGTGGCTGATGCTTTGAGTAAAAAATCTATGAGTAGTTTGGCAAGTGTGGCCATTCGGAAATGAGATATGCTAGATGTTATTGGTAAGTTTGATTTGCACTTGGGTGAGTCTGGAGAGAGTGCTACCTTGTTTACTTTGAATGCTCAACCTACCTTGGTTAGTAAGGTCATAGAGGCACAACGAGGAGACCATGATATGGAATCAATCGTGTTAAGATTTCCAATGGAAAGGAAGAAAGGTTTGAGCGTTCACTCGGATCTAAGTGTACGTTATCTAGACCGTTTGTTTGTACCAGAATCTTATATAGAGGAAGTACTTCGGGAATTCCATTACTTACGCCTTGCGGTACACCCGGGAGGCACTAAAATGTATCATGATCTTAGTCGTCAGTTTTGGTAGAGGGGTATGAAACGGGATGTTGCTTTATTTGTATCGAAGTGCCTTACTTGTCAATAAGTGAAGGTCGAACACTAAAGACTAGCGGGTTTGTTACAACCCTTACCAATAGCCAAGTGGAAATGTGAGCGTGTTACCATAGATTTTGTAGTTGGGCTTCCTAGAACACAACGAGGCAATGACGCCATTTGGGTGATTGTTGATAGGTTGACTACGTCTACCCATTTCATTCCGATGTGCACCAGCGACTCAGTTGAACGCTTGGCAGAGTTGTACATTAGAGAGATAGTTCGACTTCATGGAGTACTTGTGACTATTGTGTCGGATAGGGATCCTCGTTTTACTGCCCAGCTATGGCAAAGCCTTCAAGAGGCATTGGGAACTAATTTGACTCTTAGCACCGCTTATCATCCTCAAACCGATGGACATTTGGAACGTACCATTCAGATTTGGAGGACATGCTTAGAGCTTGTGTCCTTGATTTTAAGGGGCCTTGGGAAAGACACTTACCATTGATTGAGTTTGCTTCCAACAATAGTTACCAAGCTAGTATTGGGATGGCACCATTTGAGGCCTTATATGGCCGACCTTGTAGATCACCGGTTTGTTGGGCTGAAGTGGGTGATGCACCATTTCTAGGTTCGGAAATTGTTAGAGAGACAACCGAGAAAGTTGTTCTCATTCGGAAGAGGTTAGCTACGGCCCAAAGCCGACAAAAGAGTTATGTCGATAAGAGGAGACGACCTTTATCTTTTGAGGATGGTAACCATGTGTTTCTAAAAATTTCACCAAGGCGGGGTTTGATGAGATTTGGTAAAAGTGGTAGATTATCTCCAAGGTTCATTGGGCTTTTTGAGATCTTAGAGCGAATTGGGGAAGTGGCATACCGGTTAGCTTTACCGCCACAACTTTTGGGAGTTCACAACGTATTTCATGTATCTATGCTTAGGAAGTATGAACCCGACCCTTCTTATGTTCTTGATTGGGTTAACTTGGAGGTAGATGAGGATGCCTCTTACGAAGAACGACCGGTTCAAATATTAGATACCCGGGAGCAAGTGCTACGGGGCAAAACTATACCATTGGTAAAGCTATCGTGGAGACACCATGGGGTTGAAGAAGCGATGTGGGAACGGGAGGCGGAAGTCCGCTCCAAATATTTGGATTTATTTGAAAATGCTTAAGTTGCTTTTCTTTGTAATATTCCTAACGTTGAGGGAAAATGTATTTAAAGTTGTTAACCACATGTTGATATGTGCGTTGTTGTTTTAAGCATAAGGTTGTTTAGAGTTGCCATTACTTTTTGGAAAATTTCATGTTTATGCATATTTGGGAGGTTGTTGTTAATGAGATAACCATGGTGGAAATGGTGAAATTTGGTTAAGAGTTAGTATTGTGATTTGAAAATAAAATAGCGTGGCTTTGATTGCTAGAAACCCTTTTGTTTGGGTAGTTTGATTTGAAATTTCGGAGACAAAATTCTTTAAGAGGGGAAGGTTGTAGTGATTACGGTTTCGATCCTTCTTTCATGTTTTGCCAATTATTGGGCGGTCGGCTTAGCGAGAAGCTCATGAGGTCGGCGGCACTGGAGGGTTTAAGGGCGGCGCCAAAACAAAAATGCAAAATGCATTCAAAGTTGCTTGTTTGCTCGAGCGGCCGTTTATGTGCTCGAGCGGAGAATGTTTGGTTTCAGAAGTTTGACCTGTCTGCAAAAGTACTGGGTTAGTGTATTTGACGCTCGAGCGGACCATGTTATATCAGTTCATGAATCTGATATTTCATATCATTTTTTCAGTCCTCTCTCTCTCTAAAACTCTCCAGAATTCCAAATCGGGAGCTTCTCTCTCTAGAAGTCATCTTCTCTCTTTGATTTCTTCAAATCCATTGGGATTTAGACCTAAGTTGTTCACCAAAGTTGGTTATCATCTCGAGGGCTTCGTTGTTTGTGGTGAAGATCGAGTTTTGACACCATTGATTTTGGGGGTTTCATCTGATTTCTTCTTCAAAACTCAAGGTAGGGATTTTCTTAGAGTTATATATATGTTTTTGCAAGATCTAGAGATTTTCAAAATCATCCTTTGATTAGCTTTGAGAAATTGATTGTTGATTTCAAGAAGATGAGTGATTTTGAAAGAGGGTTTAATTTCTTTTCCTTTTAAAATAAAAATTGAAGGTTCTGAACCATATTGATTCAAGAAAAATGATTTTGGGGAGATTCTTCTAAATATCTTGGAGATGAATGGTTTTGGTGAGAAACCTAGAAATTGGGTCTTTTCTTTGAAAGATGTTGAAAATCCTTGGAAGATGTTGTCATATTTATTTTGTGTACCAAAATAAATGGATGTTTTGAAAATTGTTTATTTATATATATATAAATGACGAATTTTGTGAAAAAAAATGAGAAATGCTGTTTATTTTGGAAATTGTTGTCAAAATGTTGATTTAGTCTTGAATTGACTAAATTGTTGAGATTGCTAGAAATGTGGGAATTACGTTATTCTTTTGAATGAATTGGATATAAAAGTATATATATATATATTCATCTTGTGGAATTGTGTTGAAAAGAGGATTGGGAATTTCGATCACAATGGTATATTGTGTGGAACAATTGAATATGGAAGTAATGTTGCATTGCATTATTAAGCATACATTGGCATTTCAATTCGTTGGACTATGTTAAACTTTGGAAATTTGCATTGAGAAAAGAATGTTGGGAAATGGGTTTTCATGAAATGGTTTTGGGGTAAATACGGTGGTAAGTCTTGATAGGTGGTGTAGATGAAATTGTTTAAGTTGGCCTGAGTGTCCTTGGTGAAAGACCAGAAAGTCGTGCGGATAGGTGTCGAGCCTTCCGGTTAATACCGATAATAATGACAATTAGTAGTACTCGTATAGTCTACTTGCAGCCATTGACTTAGGGATTACCAGAGTTGTATTTACTGCTCCCTTTATTTAAATTGATAAATTTTGAACAGTTGAAGTTGCATAACATCATTGAGCATGATGGTTTTCAAAAGATGAAAATGTATTTTATTTTCAAAAAGGCATGGCATGGCATGTGCATTCATCTCTTGATACTTGTATAAAATGTATATACTTTGTTAAGGATTTCCTACTGGGCTTTATGCTCACCCTATCGGATTTTTTGGCAGGAAAAGACGTGGTGAATTCGCCTAATTGAGGGCGTGGAAATGTGTGTGTTGAGAGCACTAAAGTTCTCATTTGTTGTGATCCTATTTGTAAGCTAAGGGCTATGTATGTATGGGTTTGAATAGCCATTTTGGGTACCGGGCTTAAGCCTTGGAATATTGTAAACCCTTGGGGGTGCTTATTTGGTTATTTACTTGTTGAATCAATGTAATATCGCATGAGGGACTATTATTATTATGTAATACAAGTATGGGAAGTTATATTTGGTTTTCCTTTAAGAGAGCCATGATTGTTGCATTATCATTTGGGCTAGAAATTTGGGGCGTTACAGATCGAATTTTAATGTGCTCTGAATTGGACCTTTAGCCCTTAACTGACCAGAAATTAAAAAATGACTCAATGAAAGAAAAATAAAGCAAAAGCAATCCAAACACACCTATTTACACTTACTAGAATGAAAGACACTCAAAACATGACTCGAAAGGACACACCATTGAGCCTACACAACTTTTGAGTTTTTCATTCTGGATTAAAAAATTGGTCAGCCTGCTAATTGATTGGCCAGTCAATTGATTTGTTATCCAACCAGCTTTAAAAATTGACGGGCTAGATAATTCATTAATTGGTCGACTAAATGAACTGATGAATCGGCTAAAAAATGGCCACTAGCTAAACAAGTGGCTAATCGCTAAAACAATCAAGAAGCACACACGAGTCAACTCAAAACTTGGACGGTGGTGAATGGTTACCCGACAAATTTGAAATATGAACATGAGACTCAAGAGTGCAGAGAGAAGATAGAATTCCTGACTTGACTATGCCCCTAGTTCATTACTTTAAATTTTTTCTTTTTTTATTTTCTAGTAAAAAGATTTTGACCAACATGAGAGTTAGATTAGCATGCTTGTTCCACTCTCTGTTTTGACATAATGTAAGTCAACCTGTGAGCGCTGAAAATTTTCGTTTTGGTCCAAGAAATGGTCTGGTTTTAGAAAAATGGAACAAAATTCAAGAAAATTAGGCGATTTCACTAAATGTCCTCAAAATCATCTTTCGCAAATGGCCATTACCCGAACAACATGGAATTAACCCTTAAGATGCACAAAAATTCCGAGCATGATTTGTCTAGCAGCTAAATCTGCCGTAAAGAAGAGATAGGACAATTGAATTGGACAGAAATGAGCCAATTGAACATGGATAAGACAACCAAGTCAAGTAAAAATACACCATTCAAACATGGACGGGATGAGGGAGTTGAAAATGGTTGGGGCGAACTTCAAGATGTAGTTGCCACGTATACCAAAGATAGGAATCGGGCCTTACATAGTTCTAGGGTAAGGCTCACTTGGGTATTAACTCTCTTTTGTGCTCAAACTTTGTAAAACTTGCCCTTCGGGTTTTCGACCTGCGAGATCTTTTCATTCATTCATTTTTCATTTTCATTTTCACTTTCAATTTTTTATTTCTTATTTATTTATTTATTTATTTTCAGTTTTAAATTTTCATTTGGTTTTTTTTTGCTCTAACTTTTGCTTGGGTCGCTCTTCTGGGTTTTCAGCCTAGCGAGCGTCTTAGGGATAGAAAATTTTAACTTGTCCATGTTGGTTGGTTGTGAGATCTCTAGGCCGTTTAAATCCATGAGAATGGTCGTTACCCTTGACCAGATAAATTTGATGATGTAAGGACTCCTCCAATTGGGTTTGAAGTTTCCCGTAGGATCGTGGATAGGAACTCGATTGTTCTTCAGCAATAAATCTCCTCCTCTCAAATTTTTGGATTTGACTTTATTGCCGGTCTTCATTGGCTTGAGAAAAGATCCAGTTTTGAATCTTCGATCACATCTGACCTTTTTGCCCCTAGTTCAAGGACTGCTTCCAATTCGGCTATGCAAACTTCGTACTCTGGTTGATTATTGAACATTTTGAATCGAGGTTTAAAAGCTAAGGGGTCAAGTCTCAAGGTTGAGAGTGATCCTATGTTGTACATTCTCAAGAACAATTCTAGGCATGCCTTCGTAGGATCACTCAAAAACATTTTTTGAAATCTTTTAATAAAGTGACTAGTCGCTCGTGCTCCTCTAAAGACAATGTAGAACCGATCTTGATTGAGCCAGGATCCTTCTCAATATCCACATTAACAAAAATGATCTCATCCATCAAGGGCTTAATACACCTTTCTTCGTCTTAGTCGATCAAAATTTTCAAATCCCAAGGAATTCATTCCTCTTCGTTTTTGTCAAAGTTTTGGAAAAAGTTTTGAAATTTTGGTCAAAACAATGATTTACAAGCATAGAGAAGTTGGCAAAAATTACTGCATCTTCATTAGAACTCCTAGCTCAATGGTTGAAAGCAGATTTGAAAGCAAAAAAAAAGACAGACACAGAAAGGACAATGACGTCTCGGTGTCACCCCCGAAATCACTAGACTCTGACTCACAAAACTAGCTCGATCCTGATTCTAGGTCCACAGACTTGGTGGAATCAGACTTAGATTTAACACCCAATTTAGAAAGTAAAATGAAAGCATTCTCAAATTACTAAAACAATGCGTGTCATCCACCACATCTGGAACGAGATGTGCGCAATCAGTAGGTGGTCCATCCCCGATCATAGAAATGGTAAAAATATCCCCCTTGAGTTTATTGGTCCTGCACTTGTAAAAGCCTGAATTTTTCGACAACTAATTAATTTGTTAATAACAATATTAAGCCAATTAATAGTGATTATTAAATTATAATGTTAATAGCATCACGATTAATACCAATACTAAATTCATTTAAATAGAATTATTTATCTTTCTGCGATTAAATTTCTGTATCTAAATATAGTTGTAGGAACCAAATGAGATAAATAAATAGTAACTAAATTAATCAGAGGATAGTAGGGAGTAAAATATCTAGTGACTATGTTATATATATATATATTCATCGATTTTTATTTTTGTAAAAAAAAATGGAGTCAGATTTTGGGCAGGGAAATTTGGCCCCACTTTCCCAAGAAGGCTGCTGGGGGCATGCCAAAGCATACTAAGGCATGCATACCTTTACACTCTAGGCCTACCCTGTAGGTAATTTTTCCCAAGCCAAGAGGGAAAAAAAAAATTCAAATAAACTAAACATTGCCTCCTACCTCCTACTTGTAGAACACTATTCAGATCTTTCCTTTACCACGGCTGAGCAAAGAGAAACAAAGAGAGGAAGAGTAGAAAAGAAAGAAAAGAGAGGAAGATGAGAGACTGCTTGGTGGTCACCATTTCAGAACTAATCTAAACAATAGTTTGTAAAAGCTCTTGAGGTAGGAATACTCAACCTCTATCCTCCCTTAGATATATATATAAATATATATATTTTCTGAATCTATATATGAAAAATATGCAAGAGTGTGCATTGTTAATCCACACATAGCAAGAATAGCTCAATGCATGTTTACATTTTGATAGAATAATAATTTCATGATTATATGATTTCTATTCCTTCTTATGTGTTCAAATATTCTCTATTGTTTGAAATAATCTTGCATGGGGGTAAAATGAGATAAGGTTGGTTCATTTTTACTCGAAACTTATGTTTTCTTCATTGTCTCAGATTTTATTGGAGGTAAAATGCCTTAATAAATTGAAAATAACTTGTGTCAAAAATCTGTTGTTACAGGGAGTATATATAGGTGTTCTATACACGTGTAAATTTTTATAAAATCATTGGACACCATTTTCTTATTGAAATAAATATTTGCCCCAAGTGTTATTCATAACACAGCAGAAACAATGACTTCGAACAGGTCCCATTTTCTTTGAAAATGGCATTTTTCTGAACGTCCACTTGGGATAGTTAGATATAAGAGTTATCTTTCAGTTGCCACCGATTTCACAAAAAAAAATGGATAAGCCTAAAGGGAGAAATTGTAGTTTTACTAAAATATGACAGAATCTATCCTATTTTCTTAGAAAAATTATTTGACCATCTTCCATTGGTTTTCAATCTTCAAACACTCTGGAAATATGTTCTAAACTCAAATATCTAGCAAGTCAGTCTGACCATACCTCTTTTTGACACTGTTTGATGCCGCCTTTTATTTTTCAAACACAGGTCACCTGTGTTGGAAGGTACTGCCACTCAACATCCTAGAAACCAGTTTTCTTCCAAATTTTATTTCTCTATCTTAAATTTGTTTTTTGCCTGGTTTTCTTCATGAAATATTTTCCCAACTTAATGAACTAGCACCAGTTATAATATTATAATAATTGAACTTCGTTTAATATGGGTTTCATTATTTTTAGTCTCACCATACAGTGCCGAAAAGAAGAAGTGTGAGAAATTCATTGAAATTTTGTGATGACTCCTAAGACATTCTATAATATTTATTTTGGTTTTCATATGTGATTATGTTGTGCTATATAAACCTTATGTTGCTGTGGTTTGCAAACTAAAACTCGTACATGCATCAAAATGTGAATTCGACGAAGTAACGAAACATGAAATTTAACTGACGCATTATAGTTTAAAAGTGATGGGGTGAGCCCGGTTTAGAGTCTACGCCAGCAAGTGAGTTGCAAACCCTAACATGGCACGGGAAGGAATTTCGGCTATTATCAGTATAGGCGATATAAGGTTGGTGGTGCGGGTATCACAACATAGACCGTTCCCTTGGGGCAGATCGTGATGTGACGACTTGGGTACGTAACCTTGGTGCGTGGGCATCATCGGTAGTTACTGCAAGTAACATTTGAATATTTGACCAAGGGGGAGTCAGAATTGCCTGTGGCCATTGCTTAGCGGTGGAATGGAAATAGTGCTTCGCGGGGAGTTACTTCAAATTACCTGATATGCTAAATCTATGTGAATTTAAAAGAAAAGTTGGCATTTTTCCTTATGATGAAATATTGCTTCCGCTTGCCCTTGTTCTTATTATCTGTTGTTATTATTTCAATTGATAGCATCCCTATCATGTTTATTAAATGTTGTTTGTTATTCTACACAGTATTCATTAATTATGAGTATTATTATCGAGGTGGGTATTTTCGGGTTGTAGTATCTTATTGAGCACGTTGCTCATTGGCATTCCCGTTGCCCTGACGTTTTATGCCAGGCATCGAAGAAATCGAAGGAAACTCCAAGGCCCTGCGAGGCGACATTCAGCCTTGGTCAGCTTGAAGAGTGCCCAAGTTCCATGAACCATTTTTCTAAGTTTTCTAGTTTTTCTCTAGTTTTCTTTTTATATTTGAGTTATTTACTTTATTTTATATTTTTATGTATTAAGACTAAGCCTTGAGTTTGATTGAAGCTGTAAGTTGAGAATTTTTAATTTCTATGCTATTAATTAATGAATGATAGTAAACTTTGTGGTAGCAATGATTATAAGTTCTTAATTAAGAAAATTGATTTTAAGTTTTAAACCTTAATATGATGTCATCAAATCTTGGGGCGTCACAACATGGTATCAGAGCTTAGGTGTAGAAACCCTTGAGATCTTGGGTAGACTTAAGCAAACGTCTCTTAGTATGCTTCAATTAAAAACATCTTATGATCTAAAACCTTACCAAAAGTATAATAGTTTCAGTATTTCCTCAGAGGATATCGAGCCCACCCCACAACGATGACGGCTTTTGGATCCGAATATGAGCTAGAAGAGGAGCCATTCTTGAGCGTTCTAGAAATAGGGGTGGAGACTTGAGTTTGAACTAGAGGAAGAGGATCCGAAGAAGAAGTGATGGAAGAGGTGAGCGAGGAGGTTGATATAGAAATAAACTTTGTGGAACCCTTAGCCATCCTTCCCTCTGAAGAGTTTGAAGGAGAAGAGAGCGAGACGGAGTCGGACCCCATCTTCTCCATAGAATATGCCTTCGAAAAAGATGAGGCAGACTCGGGAAATATGGCGCAGGAGGTGGCATTCTCAATTGGACTTAGGGTGTATGTCAAGCTAGAACCAATAATATCTTGCGAGTGGAAGCATCGAAGGGAGGATGACAAATACATGGGACCTGAAAGAGTCATCTGGGAATTTGCTGGGACCATGTACAAGGTCGACCCTTTACCAATAGCCTTGGCCGAAAATTACACCAACCTTTTTCACCAGTGGGACATTTTCTTAGTAGCCCCACCGGTTGGAAAGATTATCCCTATGGATGGGACGGTGAACTTCCACGACCCACTCACTTTCGAAGATGTCCTTGTGAGGATTCTAAGCCAGCACGTGGGATTGGAAGGACCTAGGCTGTTAGTCCGTTGGAGGTGCTACAGACTTTACAATGTAAGATGTGAGTATGCTTGGCAAGTGCATCAACACTATCCGTGGCTCTTCAATTAAGAGGGATTAAAGGGGGGTAGACTAGGCTTCTTAACAATTTTGTTATGATCTCATCGTAAAAGCCTAGTCTTCTGCTTATTAGTAATGGGGTGAGAGAATCCCCTCGGTTATGTAGTAGTTGTAATTCCCAGTCATGTAATCAATCTTTTAATGCAATGAAGAATTTTAGTTCCAATTGAACTTAATGAAGATTTCTCCAAACAAAATAAATAATCAAATAAACACTTACATAATAAAATATCCTCCATACGAAAAATGGCGAGGAAGAACTAGGGGAAATGGATCCAATGGCAACAAACAACAATAGTGGCATCATGTATTTTGTTTGGGCAATTACTAATGAACTACGAAACCAACCCAGGCATGAAAACAACAAACCAAAATTAATAGCGAAATTTCAAAAACTCAGGCCCCAAATTTTTTTTGGAGAACCCAATCCCTACAAGGCTGAGGCACGGATATGGCAAGTGAAGAAAATATTAGAAATACTAGAGATTCAGAATGAATAGGACCAAGTGTCCCTCACCTCATTTCTCTTCTACGGGAAGGTCGATTTTTAATGGACAATGATTAAGGAAAGTTGTCAAATGGCAGAAATATCTTGGAGACAGTTTGAGGATTTGTTTATGGAAAAGTACTTCCCAAACTCGGTAAGGCAAGAGATGATCCAAGAATTTCTCTAATTGAAACAAAGGGGCATGACTGTGACATAGTATGCCAATCAATTTGAGGCCCTTTCTTGCCATGCTACAACTATAGTGGCAAATGAAACAAACAAAGTAAGGCACTTTGAGTGGGGACTTGACTCAGGAATTCGAGACAAGTTGGTTGCAGTGCAACTACCTACTTATGCACACGTGGTAGATAGGGCTCTTACTCTAGAAAGAGAGAAGATGGACATTGCAAGGACTCAAAGTCAATAGTCCAGAGCCAACCAGCAAAGAAGCGAAGGACCCTAAAGGGACAATAAGACCCCCTTTAGTACCTTATGCTAGGGGACTATAACAATAACAAGGGTACAATCCTAAACAACGTGGTAGGAAAGGGGCTAGAAGGTGTTATGAATGTGGCCAAGAAGGGCACTTTAGGAACAACTGCCCTCAAAGGTTAGGCTACTACATCAATCAAGGGGGAGCCACTCAACAAAACAAATGCGCACCAACTTACGAAACAAAATTCCCAATCCAGCAGAGGTTAGCTGCCAGCTAATCAGAATGTGGGACAATCTAGGTATCAACAACCAGGAGATGCTAATGCAAGGAAACCTTGGAAGCCAAATCAGGGTGCCACCGGGAGAGTCTTTGCACTCCAAGAAGGAGAAGACATTGGAATTCCTTCAGTGATTCAAGGTATACTCATCCTTATGAACTCTTGTGTGCAAGTCTTGTTTGATTCTAGAGCATCACACTCTTTCATATCTACTTCATGTGTCACAACTTTGGGATTAGAGCCTGAACATTTTGGAACACCTATGAGTGTAACTTCACCACTAGGAGGTCAAACTTGAGTAGATCTCGTATGAAAATCATGTGAACTAGGAGCCTCTAGTTTGCGTTTAACTTGCGACCTATGAGTCATGGAAATGTCAGACTTTGACATTATCCTAGGAATGGACTAGTTATCAACGCATAAAGCCATCCTTGATTGCTATTGAAAGACAGTGGCTGCTTACTCTCAAGATAGAATGTGATTCCTATTTAAGGGAGATAGACAAGATTCTCTATCACCGTTACTTCGAAAGTCAAAGTGGCACGATCGCCTGGCTAGGTGGCTAGCCAGCTTAGTTCTAGAAGATAAAGATCGTATGGAAATAGGGTTACCTTGTGTGGTGTGTGAGTATGTTGATGTATTTCTAGAGGAACTACCAAGACTACCCCCAAAGCGAGAAGTAGACTTTACTATTGAACTACAACCTGGTACATCACCGATCTCAATGGCACCACATCGCATAGCACCAGCTGAACTTAGAGAGCTAAAGACACAGTTGCAAGAATTATTGGATAAGGAATTTATAAGGCCAAGCACGTTCCCATTGGGAGCTCCAGCCTTATTTGCTAAAAAAAGATGGGACACTTAGGTTGTGCATTGATTCTGACAACTCAATAGAGTTACCATTAAGAATCGGTATCCACTAGAAGTTGAGGCACTACATTAGCTCACTCTGTAATTTTGGTTTGAGATTAGATCCCATCAAATATCTCTTCAAGAAACTAGCACTTACGGGTAGGCTTGCCCATTGGTTGCTTCTCCTTTTCGAATTTGATTTGAGGTATGTTACTCGCAAGTCTATCAAGGGGAGAGCCGTAGCAGAGTTCTTGGCAGATCACCCAATGGAAGAGGATGAAGCGGTAGAATACCTATTCCTAGATGAAGCTATTTTGCAAGTCCAAGAAGAGATCTGGACAATGTACTTTGATGGAACGTCTAATCAGTACGGTTATGGGATAAGGGTGTTGTTGATAGCACTTGACAATTCCCATATACCCTTAACCTTCAAACTCTGGTTCAAATTATCCAACAACGAAGTAGAATACGAAGCGTGTATCGCTGGTTTGGAAGCTGCCCTAGAACTAGGGGCAAAAAGGTTGGACGTCATTGGGGACTAAAACCTAGTTGTGTCTCAAGGAAAAGGAGATTGGAAGGTTAAAAAAGAAAAGATGAAGATTTATCATCAGACCTTGGACGTTCTGATTCCTAGGTTTGAGAAGTTGACCTTCACGTACCTACTAAGAGAGAACAACAGGTTCACTGACGCCTTATCAACTCTATCTTCCATGATAGACAACCCTTTTGGAGTCTGGATGCGTCCGATCATATTGAGCAGAGATATACATCGGCCTACGAGTCTATCACTGCAATAGATGAAGTGCAAGATTAAAACTCTTGGTTCTATGATATCTGGAACTTCTTGGAAAATGAGGTTCATCCACCAGGGACAAATACCAAAGATAAGAGGACAATACAACATATGGCCATTCAATTTATCATCTATGGATGTAAACTGTACAAGAAGAGTCATCTAGGAATGCACAAGTTACGTGTCGACGCATAGGAATCAAAGTGCCTAATGGAGGCCATTCATGGGAGAGAGTGCGGAGCGCACATGAACGGAGTAATGTTAGCCCAGAAGATTCTCAGGCAAGGTTACTATTGGTCTATTATGGAGGAGGATTGTATTGGTTTTGTTCGATGCCAGAAATGCCAAATTCATGCTAATCGCATGAATATCCCACTGTTGAAGCTGTACAACGTGACTTCACCATGGCCTTTCTCAATCTGGGGAATCGACGTCATCGGCGCAGTCACACCAAAAGGGTCAAATGGGCATGAATACATTGTGGTGGCAGTTGATTACTTCACGAAATGGGTGGAAGCTTAGTCTTATGCAGTGTTAAAGGCAACGCATGTGGCCAAGTTCATCCGAAATAATATCATTTGTCGTTATGGAGTCCCAAATGAGATCATCTCAGATAATGGCTCCCATTTCAAGAAAGAAGTGATCGACTTGTTGGAGAAATACAACGTGGCTTTTCATAAGTCATCCACATACCGGCCGCAAACCAATGGAGCTGTTAAGGCCGCCAACAAGAACATCAAGCATATTCTGCAAAAGATGGTTGAGACTTACAGGGACTGGCCAGACAAATTGCCATTTGCACTCTGGGGTTATAGGACTTCAATTCGGACGTCTATTGGAGCAACTCCTTACTCTTTTGTTTATGGGATGAAAGCTATTCTACCGATCGAAATAGAAGTTCCGTCGTTGCGGGTTATGGCTGAATGTCAGATAGCAGAGGCGGATTGGCAGTAGAGCAGGTTCGAAGAACTAATGTTGTTTGATGAGAGAAGGCTAAAAGTATTATACCATGTTCAGGGATATCAACGTAGGATTTCCAGGGCTTTTAACAAGAAGGTTAAGTCCAAGAATCTCAAAGAAAGGGATTTGGTCTTTGAAGACAACCAAGCTCTCATCCATAATCTTATGGGCAAGTTCGGACTCAATTGAATTTGGTCCTTACATTATCAAAACTATCTAGTCGGGTGGAGCTGTTATTCTTATGGACCTGGATAGCCTAGAATTTTCCCAACCGATCAACATGGAGAAGTTGAAGAAATACTATCCCTGAGAGGCTCGCTAGGCCGAAAAACCGGAAGGGTGACCTAGGCAAAAGTTATAGCACAAAAAATTAGAAAAAGAAAAAACTAAGCTCGCAAGGTTGAAAACCCTAAAGGGCAGCCTTGGCAAAAGTTAGAGCGCAAAAGGAGAGCGTTAATACTTGAGTGAAAATGAACCGAACTACGTAAGGCCAGATTCCCATCATCGGGATACGTAGCCAACTTTATCTTGAAGTTCGGCCGTAAACACCTCCAACTCAACTGTCTTGTCCATGTGTTGATCAAGTCATCTTTGTCTCTTCTTTATTTGAATGTTCGGTTGTGATCCTCTCGAGAACTAGTTATAGTGCTAAGTAGCGGTGTTATTTAGACAAGGGTAATTTGTTGTCTTGGATGGGGTTGTACATCTTGAGGATAGATTCCATGTTTGTCAAGTTGTGATCCTTATCGAAAATGGTTTTGAAAAGTTTTAATAAAAGTTGATTTTTGCTCAAATTTTACCTTTTACAACTTAGACCATTTTGGACCAAAAGGAAAATTTTCAATGCCCACAACTTCAATTTCATTGATTTTAATACAAAGTTCTCTAACTCTCAATACAAATCAAAAGCTTTTATTACATTCATAAAAACTTGGAAAGCAAGATCAAAGTAATAAACTAGGGCATATTAAGTTAGGTGTTCTGTGTCCCCGCTTATGCTTGTGGAAGCTTGATGCTAAAATGGGCCGAGTTGTGCCTCATTTTCTAGCCTAGTCAAGCACTACTTAGAAGGGCACATCTCAAACTAGAGGCAGGAGCCAGAAGCTCTCTCGTCCTCCAAGTAGTGAGGTACCTAGCCAAATGTGAACCTCAGACAAGAAATGAACCCGGGTATTCTACCCCCTCCGTTGGGTAAGTCTAATCATGTCCAAATTGAAGCCTGAATCAGAACGAAAAGTAGAATACACAATGTGTTTGGCCAATTAACTCAACGCCAGGTTGCCGAGTCATGCGGTAGCTCATTTCGGTCAGATTAAGCCAGCAACAGCCCCAACCAATGTCAGTAGTAGACCTGTTACAAATCCAATGGCACCAGCACCCTTCATTCGGGAAATCCACTAGCTGCTGGCGGAAAAAGTATGCTCGGGCTGAGTATATGGGGCAAGAGTCTACTACCTTCAGCTTATCTATAAGCCATATCTGGGGAGGGATGAAAGAAAAGGGAGATGTATGTTGAAAGAAAAGTGGGAAAAGGGCTTTGAGAGAAAACTAGAGCATGAGTATCGAGAGATATGAGAAACACATATCAGAAAAGGTGGGAAACATTACCTGAAGATATAGTGGACTCCCTGCGAATTTGTTTGTCTCTCGTCGATGGAAGGCGTCTAAGCCCATCAAAGTTTCAGCCAACGCCAAACCAATGCAACTCTTGCCCTCTTTCAAACCTTGGGCTACTTCAATTAATTGAATGCTAGACCCGCCAAAACTAGGGCCAAGGAGGAAATGTGCTAGCATGCATAAACAAAGGGTGTGTTGTCAAAAACCCCGCCAAAGAAGATCACCGTGGTCGCCAACGACATAAAATCAATGAATCAAACTGGGAATGTCCAGCTCTCCATTGTGAACCAAGGATTGGGCCTCGTGTAGGGTAAGCCCACATATGCGTCCCAAAGCTTGGATGTGACCAAAACGAGGCTGAGACAAGATTTTCTCATCGCACTGGGACTCCATTAGCACTTGAAATTTTTCGATTGTCGAGTATAGCTCTTGTTCCACAAAGCTAAAGATGTGTGTAATCGGGTTCCAACAGCTAGTCGCGACATGTAGGAACGGAAAACACAGTGGAGTACGACTCAGCAGGAATAGTGCATTTTTTGCCAAAACCCTGAAAATTTACCTTTTTCAAGCCATCTAAAGTTGCAATCCAATCCGAGAGGTTTTGGGCAAGAAATGGCTTCATTTGTGGCAAAAACAACAGCCAAAATGAGTTCTGGAGAAGAAATGACGAAGGTGAAGCTTTTGTAGAAGACAAGGCAGTGAGTGGAAGCCAGGTGGCAACAATCTGGAGGTTCCCTACATTGATGGCCGATCGGCCATTAGTGATGGTGACAGCCACCTTAGTAATAAGCCACCATTGATGGCTAATAGCCTCTATTTATGGCATGACCTTTCTTGTCATCTGTTGTCCACCTATGTCTTTGAGAGTCTTGAAGGCATGTGTTTTGTTCTGTTCTTTATGCATTTTAAGGTCTTGTTTTGAGTCATTTTAGTTTTAGCAAGTTTGTTGAGTTATATTTGAGTTGTTTTGTTTATCGAGTTATTTTGTTGTTTATCGAGTTATTTTGTTTTGTTTATCGAATTGTTGCTATTTTGATTATCGAGTTGTATTCATTTGTTTGTTAGTGTTGGTTGGTTCAGTACCCGATTAAGAGAGTTGTGCCAATACCATGTTCAAATTTCATTATCAAAATTCAATCTCGTTTTCATGCGATGTTGTGCTCATGATGCAAAATACAACACTTTTTCAAATGAAAATTGATTTTCATTCCGATCATGGTTGTTTTTACAAAAGTGCAATACAAGTTTTTAAAGCAAATAAAACTTGTCTGAAGCTATACATATGCTAACGCTACTAACAAAAAGAAGCTAAGCAAAAACTACAAGAAAATCAGTGCTAGTCACCTCAGGCTTGTGATGCCCTCTTCGTCTTCTTCCTCGAAGGAAGGGACTCTGGGGCACTGTCTTTGTCAGTGCCATTGTCTTAATCTTAACTAGAGTCTGAGCTGGTGCCATCTCCACTCTCTGTCTCTGAGCCTGCCTCAGCATCAGCACCCCCACTCTTAGAACCCGAGTCGCCGTCGTCTCCACTCTTAGAGGACTCAGACTGTGGACTCATTGCCTCATCGGAGCCCCTCGTCTCGGCATCATCATCGCTCAGAATGGGCTCTAAAGGACCACTCTCATCTCGGGTGCCCCTGGCTCTACGTCAGTTGCGTGCCAGAGCATGTCTCTCTCTCCTCCCTACTGTTGGAGGAGGCACCACATTGTCTAAATTTGCCGCCGATCTTTGTCGGTATGGGTGGGACCTGAAAAGATAGTTGTCATATGTCAGCCATAGTATGCGTATCAGGTGCAAGTATGGTGTGCATAATGAGTATATACAGAAGTCAGGTACAGTGTATGAATGCAGTATGGAAGTGTAGTATTTCAGATGCAGTGTATTAGTGCAGTGTGGGGAAGTTTTCAGTTGAAATGTCAGTTTCAGTGTACCAGTGGAAATTTGATAACTGGAATGTAAGAAAACTGAAGAAATGACTTGAATGCCGTAGAAGCTGAGCAGTGCCTCCCTTCTCAATATCATACTCTCAAACGAGACTAGTAGCTCCAACAGATCCTCGGTGTATCCTAGGGGTGCCTACAAATGCATTGGGAATGATCAATGTCCAGAAGGAGCAAATACCAAAAAAAGATGGGAAAACTTAAAAATGTGGTACATACCTGGAGTGCATCATGAGCTCTAACATATCTATGCCCCGCTGCAGTAGGCTCAATCGGGATTTGGTATGCCACCTTAGTATACTGCTAACATGTGAGTGCAGTAGGCAGCTCTGGCTAGCTGGTCCTCTACTCCACCTGGGTAGCCCCTCTACGATGCGCCCTGGTCGCCCTAGTCATCCTGGGCACTCTAGCTCTCTCTCTCACAGTTGGAGCCCCCGCCCTCTCACTTCCACGAATACCGGTCAAAGGAGGCATGAGGTGTGTTCGGATGAATGTCGAATAATCCCCCTCCTTGCGAAAGTAGTCGGCCTCTAAGCCCTCCGTGAACTAAATAATCTCCTGGAAGGTGAGTCTCTCTATAGCTCTCATAGATGACGGAGGCAGCATGGGAACTACCGACTCAAGAAAACCCATGGTCTGGCACAAGAACCGCTCTCCTAGAAACCAGGCTCAACAAACCAGGCCCTCGAACAAAAGTCAAAAACAGGAGGTCCCCCAAGCTCCAGCGTACTGGTCCTTGATTCTGGTCGGCATCATCACCCAAGGCTGCCAAGTGATCTGTAAATAACGAATGCACAGATTGTTAGTGGCCATCAAATATCGAAGTATGAATCAGAGCCCAAGTAGAATGAAAATAACTGTGAATTTTGAGTTACCTCATCGCTCCTCGTATGAAATCTGGGTGAAAGAATGAAAAGGTCTTTTGGGTCCTCATAGCATCTACCATCGTCCGATGAGAGTAAGGACACAATGGAGGGCATCTCCACCTCGGCTCGGGCGAGGGGTTAGGAAATATGCATATACCCAAACTTGCAAAGAAAAAGCAATAGTGAGTAAACAACATATAAACAGAGAGAATGCGAATCTGAAAGTAGAATTGTGTGCAGTGTATTGAGAATATAGAATGCAAAAAGCAGATTGTATGTGTAGTGTACAGAAAATGCAAAGTAAAAAGTACTGAAAAGGAAGGTAGAAAATGCAAAGAAGAAATCTAAAGTGTACTTCCCAAGCTCGCCAGTAGCCTCATATCCTGTCTCCGCTCCAGTGGGATGTCGAGCTCATATAGCTGTACATTGTGGCTAAGCCAACACCACCCCAATCGTAGAGCCGAACCTGCGGTAAATCCACCAAGGTGCTCAGAAGATACAATTCTACAGTGTTCGCCTTGTTCGCGAAGAAGGTAGTGCCGAAGAGGAACATAAAAAAGTCTCGGGCGTAATGTTCGGTCTCCTCTGGGGTCTCTGGCTCACTCCTTCGAAATTGCTCCACAAACCAACTATATCGTACCATCCCCGGTCGGAAGAGAGGTGGGCGTGCCCTTAATAGGTAGATCCAAGTGGACTCCCACTCATCTATGTCCATATCATAAGGAATCGAGTGGCCCCCTACTCCTATACCGGTGAGCATGAAGAAATCATAGGGAGTCATCGTTATCTCCACAGTGGTAGAGAAGTGGAAGGAGTTAGTGGTATCCTACCACCTCTCTGCCAATGTTCCAAGTAAGGGCCGACTTGCAATAAGGCGTGATAGCCCTGTACAGAATGAACTAAAGCCAGCCTCATCGATAATGTAGCGGACACGTGGGGAAGCCCATGTACAGTCCCGTGGATGGGCGTGGCTCCATAGCCTCTAATAGGCGAGAATCCTCTTGTGATTAGAAACAGTGATATCTGACAACATGAGAATAAGCGGATACAAAGGCAAGAAATCTGAGTGCAAGAGTGTGATTAGGGCAAGAAATCTGATGAGAGGAAGAAATGCAATATAAATATTACATTTGAAGCAAGGAACAGATTAAAGCAAGAAATGCAATGTACAGTGAAGAAAATAGAAGAATACAGTGTATACCTTGGTGGCGCCGTAAGACAAATGGGAGTCCGGCTCTCGTAGCAAGAGGTCCTTTGGTGCACCTCACGCAAACCCTCTAAAATGCCAGATACTCCCGAGTGGTAGCACATGCGTCCGAGGATGATATGTCATCAGATCAAAGGGTCGAATCCTGGGTGGTAGTAGCACTGGCTCATGCTCCGCCTCTATTTCTGGAGACAACTGGGGTGGGATCTCCGGGGAAGCTCCGTTGTGAGGTATGTCGTCTGCCATTTGGAAAGAAGATGAGAAAATGGTCGAAAATGAGGAAAATAGGTGGAAAATACCAAAAGTCAACCCCGGAGAGAGAAAAAGAGCGAAAAAATCAAAACCCGAAAAAGGCACCAAAACCAAGAAGAACTCGAGGGGAACAAACCTCAAGTGGTGAAACTCCAAGAAAAAGCACCAAAATCAAATTTCAATCAGATCAAAACGAAGTAAACTAAGAGGGTTTAGCGAAGAAAATGTGCGTGGGGCATTAGAAAATGTGTATAAAGCTCGAATCTAGAGAGGGAAAGTGTCTAGAGAGAGAGGGAGGATTTTTGGCTTTAGAGGAGTAAGGAAATGAAGTATGGTGAGTGTATATAAAGACCCGTGGTGAAAAGACCAAAATGGGCCCAATCTGCCATCAGTGGCTAACAATCTTCAATGTAGGCCGACCAGTGGCCGGCACCACCCTCTTGCGGCCGACCAGAGCCCAGTGCCCCTACATTGACTCTTGATACTGTTTTTGTCCCTGTTTCCCAAGTGGTGCAAGGAAAGGTCCTTTTGAGTTGAAATTCTCTCTGTGGAAGCTTCGAAATCATGTTTTCGGTGATCGTTGTTCATCACTTGTTGAGCGAAGTGTATCCTTTACATATCACAAATTTTTGAGAAGTAAATTGGAAAGTTGATCTTGAATTTGTTTGAAAGAATAAACTTTCATTCTCCCATAGACTATGCATCTCTTCATTACGTATATAGAATGTGCATTTCACATATGCGTATTTCAATCGTGCATAGAACATGCATTTTGTACTTTGCATAGAACATGCTGTCAATCGTGCATAGGACATGCATTTGGTACTTGATGTTGAATATGCCTTCATGTAGCATTTTGCCTCGATTGTTTTCTTTACATAGAACATGCATTCTTACTGTATCGCATTTGTTTAGTTTTATACAAGCCGCGATATTGTATGTATGATTCAATCGAGCAAGCAAAGCGATATTGTATATAAGTTTCACTCGGAGGAGTTCCAAGTAAGATCATTTGTGCCCTTCGAAATGCATTTATTCACTTTCTCCTCTCGCGTGAGATGCATTTGGACATTTTCACCTTCTCCCCTCACGTGAGAGGCGTTTGGATGTATTCACTTTCTCCTCTCGCATGAGACGCGTTTGGATGTTTTCACTTTATCCTCTCGCGTGAGATGCGTTTGGATTTTTTTTTTCACCTTCTCCTCTCGCGTGAGATGCATTTGGACATATTCACTTTCTCCTCTCGTGTGAGACACATTTGGACGTATTCACCTTCTCCTCTCGCGTGAGATGTGTTTGGACATTTTCACTTTCTCCTCTCATGTGAGACATGTTTGGACATTTTCACATTCTTCTCTCGCGTGAGACACATTTGGACGTATTCACTTTCTCCTCTCGCGTGAGACGCGTTTGGACGTATTCACCTTCTCCTCTCGCATGAGACATGTTTGGACGTATTCACTTTATCCTCTCATGTGAGACGCGTTTCGATTTATTCAGTTTCTCCTCTTGCGTGAGACGCGTTTGGATGTATTCACTTCCTCTTCTCATGTGCAATGCGTTGGGATCCTAGTTAAAACCTTGGGTAAGCCCGATGGTTGTGTTGCTTTTCGCCTTTCTTGCGTGTCGCATAGTTAAGCTTGTATAATTTTCTTATATCCTTTCTGCATGAAATGTGGTTTGGCTTATGATTCTCACGCGTGGCGTGGCATGTTATTTTATTTGTTTTCATGTTTGGGATGTTATACCTTGTTTGATTTGTTTAAATGTGGCATTTTCATTGCATTGTATTTGCATTTAAATGTTTCATTCTGATCTGAATGATCATAAGTTATGTCCTTGCAACGTGCATATCATTTGCATTTTCCCCAGAACTACGCTGGTTTGATTCCTTGCAAAGGGATACATAGGCAGCCTGCCGGCGCAACTATTTGTTTTATATCTTTGTTTGTTTGTTTGTTCAAGTCTTGACCTTGTCAAAAATGGGTCATCTCTAGGCTTTGACATTCCTCCGTCATTTCATGACTTAGAGTTCTATCAAAGAGAGGCAACTATAGACACCCGATTTTGGTGACCTCGAGACTTAAACGTCATCGCTTGTGCATAATGATTATGATTGCATTTGTTTGCTTTGAGTGCCTGAAGTCCTCGGTGGAACGCCCTGTCTTTGAGCCTTTTTAGCTTGTCCATTTTGTGCTTTGTTTTGGACCAAAACCCTGTTGTTTCAAGCCTAGAACTTGTGGTGACCTGTCGGCCCACTACCATGAGGCATTTGTCGGCCATGACTCATGGTTGTTAACCATTGGTGTGGCAGTTAGCTCGATGGTGGCCGACGGCCTGATGTCTTCTAGATATTTGTTGACAACTATGACAACTATTAGCATCTTGTTGCATCTCCTACGTGTATGGTAGGATGTTCCTAAGCTCAAGGCTTGTTTTTCTATATATAGGGGTTCCTCCCTTTTTTTGAGTTAGCAATTTTGGAACAAAATTCTCTCTCTCTCTCTCTCTAGTAATTTTGTGCATAATTGCTTGGATACACTCCACTTTTGTCTATCAATCATTAACAAGAGTTGCTAGTCTTTGAAATGAAGTAGCTTGGGACTTGTTTTGAGCTCTAGGAGGAGGTTTTGGCTTGAATTATTAGCCAAATTGTGTCTTCCTTCAAGAGGTATATGCAGCTCCTTTTATACTTGTTTTGTGCACCCACCTTTTCAACTATTTTGGGGCTGGTTTTGAGCTGTCAAAAACTCTATTTTTGTGGCCTAAAAGTGTTGGTTTGAGGACAATTTCAATTAAGGGGTGGTTCACCCTTCTTACTTCTTAGTTTGTAAAGCTTTTGTACCTTTGTTCACCACTTTCAAACCAACTTTTTGGGCCTTTTAACCACTTTGAATTTCAAAGGTTTTCAGTGGCAAAAACCCATTTGAAGTCCAAAATTGGAGGGGCTAGCCTCCTCCTTGAGTCTTGTTTGCATGCCTAGTTAGCCCCATGTATTAGCAATGTTTCATCTTTTGTGGCTCAAGTCCAACATGTTTTGAGCTCTGTTTTGAAATTTGTTTTGCCCTTTATTTTGGCTGTTTGGTACCTTTGAGTCTTGTATTGCATAGTTATAGTGTAAGTCCTTTCACTAGCTTGGTGTTTTAAGGCTTTAACCACCATTGGTTTGAGTTGATTGCATGTTTTAATGCATTTTCTCACCTAATTTCAGCACTTATAATCTGCAATCTCCCTCATTTCTTCACTTTTTCATTTGCTTTGAGGTTGTTTTTCAACTTTAGTTATTTAAGCTTGAGATTGAGGCTCATGCTTAATGGTTTAATCCTCCTTTGAGGTTCATTACCAATGGCATGAAGCTTCTCCCATGCCTTAAACTCTCCCTTGGTTGACACTTCTTTCATCTTAGAAGACACTCACCAATGGATAAATTGATTAATGAATGGTTTGGTAACTAAGATGTGTAAACAAAATTGGCAAGTAAAAGAGGCAAGATGAGCATTCTTTTGTGTTGCATTGCATGTGTTCAAATCGGACGTTAATTTGAACACAAGGAAAATGGGACATTTCATACTCAAAAGTGATGAAATGTGCCATTTTCTTAGGTCTCCATTGCCCTTGATCATGCATGATAGGGTGATGGTCATTTGAGTCTCGTTTTCGCATTTATTAAACTTGCACAATTGGTTTCATAAGCCATCATGCAATGAATTTGCTTGATTGATGGTTTATAGACAAAATTTTGTCCCTGTTTGATTTCCCCATGAAAAGGAGAGGCAAAGTGTGCAAACAACTCTTGAAAAATACATTGTTTTTCTCTGTTTGCTCTCGATGCGACAAGGAAGTCGTTAAAGTCTAGGTTATCGGTGGTGCGATAGCCACCATCGATGGCAAACTAGCCACGGTGAAGCCAGCCGCGATTAGCGAATGGTCCTTGTTAGCCATCATTGAAATTTGCATGTGTGTTGGTAAGGTGGGCAGAGGTGTTACGGAAGTGGGCGAAATTGTTAGGTGTTCAAAAGCAGAAATGACACAAAGCGGTGGCTTTTCACGGGTAGAAAATGCACGATGCATGAGCCTCCCTTGCATTCCAAGCTTATTTAACATTTAAATATCTAGCTTAGATATGTGTTGTAATTAATTAGTTGTAGCTAATTAAGTGTTGTACATAATTAGTTAGTTTAACTAATTGTCAATTTGATTTGTAATAATTAGTTAGCTAGTATAGCTTGTTAATTAGTTTCAAGTTTTGTATTAATTAACTTAATTAGCTTAGTTTAGCTAGTTGGTTAGCTTATTAATTTGGATCCTCCTTCGCAAGGGCGTAATGTTGTAATAAGTGTGCGTGCGTGTGTATATGTTTTCCAACCCCACGTCTTTCTCCCTTTTATTTAATCGCTTTTGATGGTTAGATTAGGGGCATGTTTCAAATTAGCATACCTTATGTTTGCATCTATTCATTCGTATTGCATGCACCGAGGCTCGGCGCATCATTCAAACTGCATTGCCATTTCCATATCTTATTTAAATACGTGTTTAACATCATGTTATCAAATCGATCCATATGACATATTATAGCCAAGCCTATTAATTGCATTCTTCGCATGTGTTGCGTTAGACATCTCGTATAGTTAGAATCATGCATATTTTTCTAACCCATATCTTCGTAGCTTAGAGTACTAGGTGAGTTTTTATGCTTTAGCGTACTTGTATTAATGTGAATGTTACCATGATTAGCATGTTTGCCATGAGGTTATGTGCTTAAATGCTAAAGCTGAATGCTGTGGATAAAGGCTTGTTGTTTGAATTGGGATAAATCAACAAATGTATGTTTTAAGCCCACTTTGTTGAGTGGCAAATCAAGTTTTAAGCCCACTATGTTTGGTGGCAAATCCGCAAACTTTAAGCCCACTTGAAGTGGCCAATTCAAACCATTTTTTGCAAACAAACATGAGTTGAATTGTTCCAAATTGAGCAAACTAGTCTATACTTGTTTATGCATCACATAGTAAAGCTAGCTAAATAACCAGGATAAGAACACATAATGTCTATAAAATATCATATCATGATTAGTATAGGCCAATCTTTGATCGGGCGAGTGGGGGTGCTCAATTCATGACTTTCCCCCCTCATACCTAAGTTCCTGAGCTGAGGCAACTTTGGTGATGACGGACACGTGGCCTTTGGCACAAGTCAGGGTTTCCTAAATTTTTCCAAAATAAAATATTTAGGTGGCGACTCTGTATTCGGCAAAGCAGTCCAATTTTGGCACTTTTTGATTCAAAATCAATTTTCCAAAACGATTTGCCGAATTTGGACTCTTTGGTGATTATCAGTTTCACATTGCATTTGTGAGATTAGATTCAGAACCACGGAAGTCCGAACTGTAGGGCTTTCTTTCAAACCTTTTGAAAAGGGGCACGAAAAAGTCGAGCTACAGGTGTCTCGAAGGAACATGAGGAACACTTGTGGATTGTACTTTGAGTTACTTAGAGCCCACAAGTTATATGCTAAGTTTGAGAAGTGTGTGGTCTAATTGAAAGAAGTGAAGTTCTTAGGCCGTGTGGTATCCGAGGAAGGGGTAACTGTAGACTCTTATAAGATAGAAGCATTGCAAGATTGGGAACCACCTAAGAATGCCTTTGAAATTTGAAGTTTCTTGGGACTAGCCGGGTATTACCGTCGTTTTGTAAATGATTTCTCTAGATCGGCCTCATCTTTGACTAGATTGATGAGGAAGGGAATTAAGTTTGTGTGGAGTGAGAATTGTGAGAAATCGTTCCAAGAGCTTAAGGTTAGACTTACCACTTCTCTAGTGCTGATTATTTCGGAGAAGGCTTTGGCTTATTCTGTGTATTGTGATGCATCTTGGGAAGGTTTAGGTTGGGTCTTTATGTAAGAGGGGAAGGTAGTAGCATATGGTTTACATCAGTTGAAAACACACGAGAGAAACTATCCTATTCACAACCTAGAGCTAGCAGCAGTGATCTTTGCCATGAAGATTTGGAGACATTATTTATATGGTGAGAGGTTTGAGGTATTCTCTAATCATAGGAGTTTGAAGTATCTGTTTTCACAGAAGGATTTGAATTTGAGACAGAGAAGATAAATGGAGTTAATGGAGGATTACGACTTTGAGTTGCACTATCATCTGGGGAAGGCCAATGTTGTGGCTGATGCTTTGAGTAGGAAGTCCATTAGCAGTGTAGCAAGTATTGTCGTCTGGGAATGGGAGATATTGGGTACTATTGGTGAGTTTGACTTATATCCTGGCAAGTCTGTTGAGCCAGCTGCCTTGTTCACCATAGTCGCACACCCTACACTTGTAATGAGTTATAAAAGCACTGTGAGGTGATCATAAGATAGAAACCGTCAGAGAAGATATCTAGTGGGAAAGTAGAGAAGGGCATGCACATGTATTCTAACTCGAGTGTTAGATATCTAGACCGTCTTTTCATACCGGAGTCTTGTAGAGTTTCACCATTCACGCCTTGCGGTGCACCCGGGAGGCACAAAGATGTATCACGACCTTAGTCATTAGTTTTGGTGGAGGGGAATGAAGAAGGACGTAGCCTTGTTTATATCAAGGTGCCTTAGTTATTAACAAGTGAAGGTCAAACATCAAAGGCCAGTGGGTTTGTTGTACCCCTTGCCTATAGTTGAATGGAAGTGGAAGCATGTCACGAGGGATTTTGTTGTAGGTCTTGCGAGGACCCAATGGGGTAATGATGCCATTTGGGTGATAGTTGATCAGTTAACTAAGTCAGCGCACTTTGTACCTATGCACACGGGTCACTCGGTAGATTTTCTTGCCGACCTTTATATTAGGAACATAGTTCGACTTCATGAAGTCCCTGTAACTATTGTTTTGGATAGAGATCCGCATTTTATGGCTCGATTGTGGCGAGCCTCTGAATACTTTGGGCACTAGATTAACTTTTAGTACTTCCTATTATCCTCAGTTAATGAGACGATCAGAAGCGTACCATTCAAATTCTCAAGGATATGCTTTGGGGTTGTGTTCTTGACTTTAAGGGTCGAGGAAACAACGACGTTGCACTTATCAGTAAGCTAGTTTCTGCTCGAGTCATCGAAGAGCTATGTTGAATGTAGGAGAGACCTTTATCATTTGAAGTAGGAATCCGTCTTCTTGAAAATATCACCTAGGCGAGGTTTGATGAAGTTTGGAAAGAAGCGGGAAGTTGTCTCCTAGACTTATTGGGCCTTTTGAGATCCTAAAAGCGGATTAGGGAGGTATCTTATTGTTTGGCCTTGCCACCATAGCTTTCTATGGTTCATGCAGTGTTTCATATCTGTATGCTTCAAAAGTACAAGCCGGATCCATCACATCTGTTGGATTGGACCGAGTTAGAGGTAGATGAGGATGCCTCGTATAAGGAGAGACTGGTCAGAGTCTTAGATACTCGAGACCAAGTCTTGTGAGGTAAGACAATTTTGTTGGTAAAGGTGTTATGGAGACATCACGGGGTTGAGGAAGCAACTTGGAAACGTGGGCGTAAGTCTGAGAAGTATCTGAACTTATTTATTAATGTTTGAACTTGTATTAAAAATCTTAATATGTTGACTTAATATGAACATTGTATATGTTTTGGGAGATGTGAACTTTATATTCAATATTGAAAACTTGTTTATCATTGTAATGAGAATGGATGACGATGGATGGGTCATGGTGATGAATTTGATTTGCTATCATTGTTGTAATTGGTTTAAACAAGATTTTGATGTTTCATTTAAAATTTTGGGAGCGAAATTCATTAATTGAGGGAGGTTATAGTGATTCTGGTTTAGACTGACCTATTTGATGTTGGATCCGAGTTTCATGGTCTTATATGGTGCTCATGTTTTGTTTCTTTGTGTTTCTCATTGAGTTTGGTTATTGGAGTGCCTCGGTTGCATTTGGAACATGTTGGTAGCTTGTTTTCAAAATTATTATAGCCAGTGCCTTCTTTGCTCAAGAGGTGATTCTGCGCTCGGCGATCTTTGTGAACTTCTAGTACTTTTGCGGTCTGCGAGATCTTGGGAGATGGCATTCTTTGCTTGAGTAGTGTTGGCTTGAGTGGTCTTTCTGCGCTCAAGCGATGGTCCTTCTGTAAAACCGAGAGTTAGTATTCTTGGCTCGGGTAGTCACTTTGTGCACTCGAGCGGTCCCACCTATTGTGTCTGATTGCTCGAGCGACATTTCTTGCACTCCAGTTGTCTGAGCGTATATTAGTCTGTAAAGTCATCTTTTTGGCTCACTTTTTCATCCCTCTCTTTCTCTAAACATTTCCAAATCCTAAGTTGAGACCCTTGCTCTCTAGAACTCACTTTCTCTCTACAAATACACATAGATCCATTGATTTCTTCACCCTATTCTCTTTGACAAAAAGGTAGAGCACTCCGAGAGCTTTCTTTTGATCTGATCAAATTTGGGTTTTGGCGTTGTTGAGGTTCCATCACTCTCTCTCTCTCTCTCTCTCTCTCTCTTGCCTTGTAGCTTCAAGGTATGAATATTTTTGTACTTTCTTATGATTTTTAACTTTGTTATTTGTGTTTTGAAACAATATTGTGATTTGGAAAATTTTGGACAAATCTAGGGTTTTGGCTTGAAATCAAAAAGAGGGGTTTTCGAATGGGTTATTAGAAATGATTGAGGAAATGTATTTATTGTTGAGTTATGATGAAATGATGAATTTTTATCTTTGAAATTGATTTATAAAGGAAAGGGGATTTTGCCCTAAGAATATCAAATGTTGATTTTGTAATGAAAAAAATGAAATTGATGTGGGAAATGTGGAATTAGATTGATAATTATGAGGATGGTGGAGTTGGATATGTATTACCACTCCTATCCTGAGATTTTTGAAAAGTTTATTTTTATGGAAATTATTTATCTATTTAGATATATCTGTTTTGGGCTATCGGTGGAGGATAGCAATGATTTAACACATTGAAAATGTCTATTGTTTTGAGAAAAATGGGTGAATACCTCGATGAATCTGGGTAGGAGATGTGGTTATGATATTACATTGGCCTGTGTGTCCTTAGTGAAAGTCCAGAAACCCGCGTTGTTAGGTGGTGGTAAAAATGACATATTGGTAGTACTTGTATAGCACCTTTGGAACCACGTACCTAGGGATTCCCATAGTTGTATCCCCAATCTTGTTTTCTATTATAAACGGAAAAATTTCTTGAATTGTGATCTAAAACTGACATTGAATGGTTTTGAAAGGAGATAGAAAATGTTTTCGGCACATCTTTGTTATGATTCATAAACTGTATTTGAGTATTTGTACTGGGCTTTGGCTCACCTTATATGGGAAAACCATTTTCTTGTGCTGGTGATATGTCTCTGCCAAGGACATAGCTTGGGAGCATGGAGCTTAATGCTTCTTTTGTGTTAATTGTTGTATTTAAGTTTTACAAGCCTAGGGATTTAACTGTATTGGATTTGAATCCATTTTGTTGTAACCAAGCATTGTCTTGAAAAATTGTAGTCATTAGAGCGTTATCTTATTTGTTTACTTTTCAATCCATTTCTTTATTAAGTGACATATGCTATAGATACAGGGTTAGGCTTGTGAATGTATATCTGCATATGTTACTCCTTCAAACAAGTAGTTGGAATTAATAGAAGAATTTCATATATACATTGTTGTTATTTATTAATGTTGTGGATGATTTTTTGTAATTATTTTGGGGTGTTACATAACCAGATTCACCAACGTATTCAAACTTCTCAAAATGATACATTTTCACTGTATAAATATGAAACAATGTTTAATGCAAGATGTATGAGTAATTAGTTTCAACTAACCTTTCCTCATGCAATTTCCACAACAATCAAAGTTATCCTCACCGATAGCCCTAAAAGCAGATATATCTATGCAAAGATAAATCTCCAAGCAACATATATAATTTCATAATCTCAATATAGGAGAGATAATACATATTCAACTCCACACTCATTATCAACCAATATATTTGTATTATCATTTCGAAAGCTCAACATCTTCCCATTTTCCTTAGTTCAAAATCAATGATTTTTATGATTTCCAAGAAAACATCTATTCCTTTGAAAAACACATTTAAAGGAGAGATTTTCAATATTTTAACCCAACTTATCAATATAACCATCTCCACAACATTTCCCATAAATCCATTTGAAAACCCTTTTTTTATGCTCCCAAAACCAATCCAAATCAAACCCTAAATCAAATCCATAACTCTCCACATCACCACTCTTTCAATGAACACATAACAAAGCTAAAAATCATACAAAGAGATTAAAGTAATCCCTACATCAAGATTAGAAGGATAGATGAACAAGATCCAAAGTTTGGTAGTGAAAATTAGAACTTTTCGATTAGAATGTTCACCTCTACAAGCTCTACACTTTTGCCAAAAACACTCCGGCGGCTAGATCTATGGATTTGAGTGTATAAGGACGTTTAGTCAAGAACTATAGAGAGAGAGAGAGAGAGTGAAGAATCGATAAAAAACCTTTTAAAGAGAGAGATCAAAAATGAAAAATATCTTTTTCCTGCACTGATATACGCACAGATCGCTCGAGCGATCAAAACACCACTCGAGCATCAGACACAAAGAACTGCTCAAGTGACCAAATTATATCTCGAGCGCACAATGACCCCCTCCCAGTAATTCAAACCTACAAAGAGACCGCTCGAGTGAAAGAAATACCACTTGAGCGTTAGACACAGATTACTGCTCGAACAACAAACCCATGGCTCGAATGAAGAACACCCAACTCCCAGAAGTTAAGACTGCAAACACAGATATTAAAGGAACCAAGGACTGCTCAAGCAAACTCAACAACAAACAGAAAGAAATTCTTTTGAAATTATATTTCCTAACATGTTCAAAACACATACAACTCAAACAATCAATCCCACATCACAACAAGACAACAAGGTATAAACAATAACAATGAGTCTGGGATCCGGATCAAAGAATATAAAGGGTTGGGTCTTAATCCGAGCAACTTTTCTTTGAAGATATATCACATTCTCAATTTTTTTTCTTCTTCCTTTCCATGGCTTAAATTTAGCGCATGCAGCTGATAATTTTTAGCAACCCTTTCCATTTGCAGGTCTGAAAGGCTCAAATTTGAACCACAACAACAAAGAATAGAAGAACAACAGTTAATTTATTAAGTTTTTTCTATTGTTGCTTTGAATAGTATCCTTCATTTATTTCCATGCTATTAAAATAATTAAAAAATGATGCGCGTGGAGACATTATAGAGAGTGAATGATTCTGGCCTCCTTTTGTGGCTAACATAATTTATCTGACCTTAGTTAAAATATTTTTTACTCCATTTCATGCAAGTGGTTTTCTACTTTTAAGTCATATAAGCCTCTTCAAGTCAAAGTTTAGCATTGTTTGTAAAGAATGTCTACAAAGAATAAATTGTCATTGCTCTACAAGGCAAGCAAGTTTGATTCTAATAATAAATTTGTCTATAACATCGTGTACCATGTTATTTGTGAAGAATTGCAGAGATGGGGAGGGAGTTGACTTGAATTTTTCTATATTGAGATTTTGTAACTTTTTATATACATGTACACAACTATATTCATCTTGCAAAAAGCCTTGTTCTAATTAAATTTATATAAAAATTGAAATTCTTGCTTTATATTATTATTTACATTCCTTGTATTTATGCTTGTTCTCCATATAAGGTTATCATGAGCAGATTGTATATGTTTATGTTTGTGGTTTCTAAGTTAGATGTATGATGGATGCGTCATTGGACACTTATATTACATTTATAAATTTCATTCTACATCCATTTCTCACATAAGATATTATCACGTATCAAAATTTTAACAGTAAATTCGTCAGTGTTGTGTATTTTGTAAAACTTATTCCAATATATTATATTATTATTTTTTAATGCTTTCCATCTATGAAAAGGGAGAACAAATGTCAATTTGAAAATGTGTAATGGATTTTTTGGGCAAAGGTGAGTTCTACTCCTTTTGGGTTTGTTAGTCATTCTAGATTTGTTAACAATTAATAGATTTGGGTTCTCTATTTGAAGCCACCCTCGATAAGAAGTGATTAACATTTATATGTTATTTGAAAATATTTGGTGTTAAGTAATCCTAAATTTGTTAACAACTTTATTTCAAATAATTAATACTCATTCTTTTCTTCCTCTTAATTATCTATTGCAGAGCTTTCACTCCAAATGCAGATCTCATCCAAATGACCTAGAATATCTCACATCATTGTATCTCCCTCCCTCTGAGTTTAGGTTACAATCCTATTTCTCACCAAATTTAGTTTTAATAATCTCTGATGTTGTTTTTGTGTATTTATGTTCAAGAATATACTTGTTGGGAATTTGAAGTTGAAGCCAACAACTAATACCAATGATAGATATGATGTTGATCATTTTAGTACATTCTAGAGTGAATTATTGAAATTTATAATTTTGTAAAGAATTGTTGGTTGAATCTTGCCCCTTATTGAATTGCTCAAGTTGGGTGATCCAAATCTATAGGCAATGACGATGGCAGTGCCCAACAAACATTTGGCTTTAAAAATGAGAGAGCGAAAATCAAATTGATGGGCCTTGCAATGCACCACTTTAATTACTAGGATCTTTAGCTCAACTTTTTGCACTCCTTTGGAAGAAGAATAGGCCCTCTGATGTCGAACTCCCATAGTTCTGAATTTAATCTCACAAGTGCAATGTGAAATAGATAAACACCAAAGAGTCCAAATCAGGCAAATTTTTTGAAAATCGATTTTGAATCAAATTGCCAAAAATGAATTGCTTTGCTGAATCTGATGCCACCTAAATATTTTTGAAAAATTTAGAAAACCCATGACTCGTGCAAAAGGCCACGTGTCAGTCATCACCAAGATTGTCTCAACTAGGGAACTTAGGTGAGAGGGAAGGTCATGAATTGAGCACCCAGCTCACGATCAAGATCGAGGCTCTACTAATCATGATGTGAATCTTATTTACATAATATGCTCTTGTTCCAGTTTTTAGACTAACTTACTATGTGATGAGCACACAATGTATAGACTAATTTGCAAAAATTGGAACATTTGATTCATGTTTGTTTGGAAAATTGTTTTGAATATGTATCACTTGAAAAAGTGATCGCATATGAATATTACCCAAATTATTCCAATTCAAGTAACTAGCCTTCATCCACAGGCATTCAAATAGTTGATCATCTAAGCACTTAGCCTCATAGTGAACATGCTTTGACATGGCAACACTAACATAGAGTGTAATATGCTAAAACGAGTAAAGGCTCACCTAGTACTCAAAGCCAAAAAGATGATGGAGTTAGAAAAATGCATTATCTAACTTATGCAACATGACTAATGCAACACATGCAATATCGACTAATAGGCAGGTAGCTTAACATGGCATGTGATTCAATTTGATAGCATGTGGCAAAAGCACGTGTTTAAAGTATTAAATTGACAATGCAAGTTAGAATGATGGGTGAGCTCAATGCATGCAAGACAAGTGAATGCAAGGCATGAAAGATGCTAAACAAAACAAGATACCTAAACTAACCATCATAAACAAGTAAATAAAAAGGGAAAAAGGCGTGGGGTTGAAAGACATACACAGTATTACAACTACTTCCCTCGCGCAGGAGGATCCGAATAAACTAACTAGCTAAACTAATTAACTAGCTATTACAAAATGAATTAACTAACTCAGCTAGCTAGTTATTACAACAATAAATTAAATTAAATAACTATTCTAGAAATAATTAGAAAACAAACTAACTAATTATTTACAAGACAAAAATTAACTAGCTACAACTAATTAATTACAAAACTTTACAAAATTTAAAGAAATGACTAAGTTAAGTAATTAAACTAAATGATACAGGAAGCGAGGAGTGCTCATGCATATACGCGGATTTTCACCCAAAAAAGCCACTGTTCTGCTACCAGAAAGCCTTTGTTGCCCAGTTAGACACTTGCATTGTTTTTCACCTCAAAATCAGCTCTGTTCTATTTCAAAAAGCCACTTCTCAATTTCACAAAAGTGGCAGGTAGGCTAGAAATGGTAGCTTGCCGTCCAGAAATAGTGGCCTGCCGGCCACAAAATCCTGGTTCCTCCTGCTACAACAGAGAGCAAACATAGCACAACTAAGGTATTCTCAAGGGTTATTTGTATAACTTACCCCTCCTTATCATCAAACAGCACAAAGGAGTGGTAAATTTGATTCACAAACCATCAATCGATGCAATTTCATTGCATGATGGCCTATGAACAAAAATGTACAAGTTCAATAAATGCAACATAAAAAGACTCTCAAACCTCCTCCCTATCATGGATTGATCAAGGGAGGTGGTTGACTTTGACTCTTGAACCGTTTACATCATTAACAAGTATGAAATGATTCAAGACACAAGGGCTCAATTAACGTCCGATTGAACCCTAACCAAGTTATTATCTTGCATCATTTTTAGTCCTCATTTTATTACTCCATTTTAATTACCAACCTTTCTTTAGTCAATTAAGTCCAAAAGTGAGCTTTAAGTCCTCTAATGAAAAGGAGTACCAAACCAAGTGTTGTTTTAGGCATGAGAGAAGTGTCATGCCGCTGGTAATGAACCCCCAAAGGGATTAAACCATTAGGCACAAGACCTTAATCTCAAGCTTAAACAAACAAGTGGCTTGAAACCACTTTCAAAGCAAAGAAAAAGCCAAGAAAGGAGGGAGGTGGAAAAAGGTGATTAGAGGTGATCACAAGTATTGAAAGCTTGAAATAAACACTATCAACTCAAATAGGATGGTGGCTAAGGTCTAAACCACCAAGCCTATGAGAACAATTACACTACAAGCATGCAATACAAAGCTCAAATGTAATGAACACTTCAAAACAATCCTAAAATAGTGCTAAATCAGTCCTAAAACATGTTGGAATTAAGGCGAGAAATAGCCAAAATGATAAGCTACAACATGAAACATGTAAGCTAGTAAACAAAGCATAAGTAGGAGAGCTGCCTCCATTTTTGGACTTCAAAACATGTTTTTAACCTTTGAAAAGCCTTTGAAAATCAGTATTTAAAAGCTCAAAAAAGTGGACAAAGAGTTGGGAAACACAAGGGCAAAGGCCTAGGAAGCTAGATGAAAAGAATGGTGAGCCACCCATCCACCCTTATTGGCCTTAAACCACAAGTTTCGGTCCAAAATTTTAGAGTTTAAACAGTCCAAAAATAGTAGAAAAAAGAGTAGGAAAAATGGCAAACAAAGCAAGGAAACAAGCCAAGACTTATACCTCTTGAAGGAGAACACTTTCCAAACAACGAATCAACACTTACACACCCTTAAGAGTTCAAAGTGGGCTCAAAAGTACCTCGACTCCAAGACCACAAGGTTTGGTTTAGAGTGTATAGGCAAAAAGCTTGTAAAAGCTTAGAATTTGCAAGAGAGAGAGAGAGAGAGAGATTGTAGAGAGAAAGAGATAATTTTGCTCCAAAATGTGCAGCCCTCAAAAATAGAAGGGGGGGTCTCTTATATATATAAAAATATCAAACTCCCTCAGAAATATCAATACACACATGTGTAAGCAAGTGCATGCATCTGTGCAACCAGCTGGCACAACTAGCCAAAATATCTACAAAAATACATTTGTGTGAATATATCTTGGTGGCAGACCACACAAGTGGTGGCGACTGCACACGTGCGACAGCACGGTGGTGGCCAACAAGTCCCAAGGTTTTGTAAGGCTTGAAAAACTATGCTTTTGGTCCAAAACATGACAAAAGGTGTGTAGGGTTTGAAGGCTTAATGTTGTGTCATTCTTTGAGGACTTCAAGCACTGACAAGCACATACACATTCATCATTGGGTGCTCAAGCGGTGGTGTCCAAGTCGTAGGCGGTCAAAAATGGAGTGTCTCTGATTCTGCCGTTCTTTAGCCGAGAACTCAAAGTCATGAAATGACATGAGTGAATGTCAAAGTCAGAAGAGCGACCCATTTGACAAGTAGTAAGACTTGGGCAAAACAATCAAGACATAAATTAAATGGTTAGCTACTTAAAATTTGCCTCACGTATCCTTTGCAAGGAATCAAACCAGCGTAGTTCTGGGAAGACGCAAATGATATGCGTGCAAAAAACAACTTTGAAAGGTGGACTCACATGCTTCACGAAGCTGGCTATTTTGAAAACTTATGATCATGCAAGATGATGTAATAAGCAATAACAAGATAACAACATGTGAATGGCGGTTTAAGCTTAAAACCAACACGGGTTCCATGCAAAGATCTAAAACACACTCTAACCATGCCAAAGCGTGAGGCGAGGAAAGAAAACACCGCTCGGTAGTGTTTCCGCAGCGTCTTAATGAGAAATGAAAGGCGCTCGGGGTCGCATTTCACGTGCTCTGAGATTAGAATCGCTCAAGATCGTACTTCACGCATCCTGAGATAAGAGAACAAAATTTATCAAGGTCGCGTTTCGCGTCTTGAGATAGAAGAAAAACCGTTCGGGCTGCATTTCCGCCGTCACGAGATAAAAGAAAAATTGCTCGGACTTGCATTTCACATGTCACGAGATAAAACTCGCCTGGGCAGCGCTTCACCGTCTTGAGATAAAAGCAAAACTACTCGGTGTGCTTTACGCATCTCAAAATAGAACCTATCTAGGACCCGGCGCTTCACCGTCTTGAGATAAATAACAAAACCACTCGGTCACGCTTCACGCATCAAGATAAAAAACACACCTAGGGCCACACTTCACGTGTCACGAGATAAAAGCAAAAGATGCAAAGAGGAAATGAGCATATGCGATAGATGGACAAAGTGAACAAGTGCGATAGATGCATAAAGTGAGCGAGTCGCGATAGATGCACAAAAGTGAACAAGTGCGATAGATGCACAAAAGTAAAAAAGTGCGATAAATGCATAAAGTGAACAAGTCATCGTTGACAATGCATATTCCATCCACGCAAGATAAACAACCGATGCGATGTTAATTGAAA
This sequence comes from Camellia lanceoleosa, assembly GCA_025200525.1. Taxonomy (NCBI): domain Eukaryota; kingdom Viridiplantae; phylum Streptophyta; class Magnoliopsida; order Ericales; family Theaceae; genus Camellia; species Camellia lanceoleosa. The sequence goes on from CM045761.1 coordinate 157,671,024, forward strand.
GCATGTTCTATGCAAGAAACAAAAGCATATTCTATGCATGTGCGGGACATGCGTGCAAGATAAGAATATGTAAAAATGGACATTCTATACAGCGAAGAGAACAAAGATGTAATTTGACAAAAGCGAATAAAAAGCGATATTCAGTGACAACCTCTGATATACCTCTCGAAGACTTTGCAACATGTTCAACATGGATAAACCTCGTTCATATTGGCAAGTAGGGCACATTCACGCACCAGAACGCAGTTGCAAGCTCCCTAAGAATCAATCTCATCTCAAAAAAGAACCTCCTATACACTTCTCGGGAAAGCGAAGCACAAAACAACACCGAGACACAAATGAGGACCACTTAGGCCATAAGGTAAGACCATGGGCCACTGAAACCACCAATTTGACTTGATAGCCCCGAATAATAGTCTTTGTTTTTGGGGCAGAAACATCTTTTTGCCTCAGGTTTTTAAATATACACATCCACACTTCATTTGTACATACACCTAAGTCCGAAAATCCACCCTATCTCTAGGTACTTTCTCTCTCTAGATTTGCGCTTTATCGCATTTTTCAATGCTTACATAAACTTTTTGTAAAACCGTCTTGATTCTCTACACTTTGAACCCGCCAGTTTTGATTTGTCGCTTTCTTGCATTTTCACCACTTTAGGCTTGTTCTCCTCAGTTTCTCGGGTTTTGTGAACTTTCTGGGTTTTGACTTTTTCTCCCTTTCTCTCTCCTAGGGTTGACTTTTTCCAAGTTTACTATCTTTTCTCCATTCTTCTTTATTTTCACCCATTTTCGGATGGCGGATGATATCCCCTCATATGGGGCTCCTCTTGTAGTTGTGGGTTTATGCCTACTTCGACTCTGGCGTCAAGCCTATGGAGATCCTTCCATGGTGTCGTACTCACGTCGGTATGATGGCGGTGATTAGCCGAGCGGTAGCGATACTACCGCGCCTTCTTCCATCGATACTTGACCACGATGGCTGGCGAGGTAACACGAAACTCACGCGGTCATTTTTGCTTTACTCTTTGCTCGATTCATACTTGACAATTGACAACAACTAGCAATCTATATATTCTTTGTTTGCGGATCACATAGCGACCTATGGCGAAGATCTTGCATTTGGTGTGAGGACTAATCTGTTGGGCTTAGGGCACGTCCAGCTTCGAATTTTCTTTGGAGGGCTTAGTCTCTGGGCCTAGTTTACGAGTGGCGGTTTATCGCCCGAGCCGTAAACATACGATCTGGTCATTCTTATACCACCCCGGTATATATGAGGATAGTAGATAGCCTCCTATTGAGGCTATCATCTAGTTCATAGTGTGCCTGAACGGCTTCTTCTTGAGGCAGGCGACTATGTGACATTGATCGAGACTCATCTCATGCCCCTTGGCGGGAGTTAGCATGGCGAGCCAGCGGGAGCTCCGTGGCGGGTGAGGTTGTAAAAGTAAGGCGTCTGAAGGGTCCATACTTTACAATTTACAATTTGTAATTTGCAATTTGCACACTTACAATTTACCCCTTTCCATTTGATGTGTTTATTCGAGATATTGATCGGTCAAATGAATTTGTAGGCCCTTATAGATTATCTGAGAGAGCCTCTTTGAGCTAGTTGCCTCTCTAATCGGCATAGTACGAGAGAAAAGTGAAGCTACTTGGCCTCTCGGTATTAGGTAATTTCTTCTATTTTGGCATGTATTTTACTACTAAATCTATTGTACTGCTGTTCCACCAATACATTAGCACTTCCTTTGTAGTCTTCCCCAAACTACTTGTCGCTACATTGGCACACTATACTCATCTCATGTCTGATTTACGCATGGCGCTCATGCGTATACTATATGCGTATCGATACATCTTTGTAGGTAATATGTTGACAACTATTTTTCTAGATTACGAGGGGCACCGATGGCGACACGTACTTGGTAACACCTTCTTGATGGCGAGGGGAGAGAGGCATACCGACCGTGGTGAGATGTGCCTGCGGTCAAGGTAGGGATAAAGAATTTTCGAGGTCAGCGACCTTAGGCCCATTTTGATTGATGATGATGCTAAGACCAACGACCCCAAGGAAGCGTGAGTCAACGATTACAGGTCATCTAAGCGAAGATAATGATCTTTGGCTCGGGGTCTAGGGCGAAAGATGATCTTGAGGCGAGCTTTGAGGAAGGGCGGAGATGATACTGCTACGGTTGATCACGATTCGATAGCGATTTTGATAGAGATAGTGCTGAGTCCTCAGGAAGAGGGCCGAAGGGCCTCTCAACTTGAGATGATTAGTGATTTTTTGTACTTTTGCTTAGATTTCTTTTTGTTTGCTAGCTTAGCACATGTATAGCAGATAAGTTTAGTTTTGCTCTCGAAACTTGTACTACCTTTTGTAAAAACCATGATCGGAAGAAAACCTCATGATTTTTTTATGAAAAGTGTTATTGTTTTTTGCATCATGAGGCACCATATTTGCATGAAATCGACATGGAATTGAATTACGAACATGAAAACTTGTATTGTACGTTGTTCTTAATCAGACGTGGCGACCAATAACCAAAATACAAAACACAACTCAATAAGCAAAACAAAACAACTTCAACAAAACAAAAACATCTCAAACATAGATTTACACACTTGCTAAAACCAAAAGACTCAAAACAAGACCTCAACACACAAAGATCGAGACAAAACCGGTGAACATGCTTGACCCACAAGTTAATGACAAGCCACACGAAGTGGTGCTTGACCACAAAAGAAAGTTCTTAAAGTGGCCTACGGCCTAATGTAAAGAATCACTAGAAAGCTAACATTTAGCCTCCATTCATGACCTTATCTTCTATAAAGGTCCTTCTTCATGATTTCTTCTTGAGAACCTCATTTTAGTGCCATTTCTTCCACAAATTGAGATATTCCTTGCGAGAATCTCACGGATTGGATAGCCACTTTAGGCAACCTGAGAAAAGGTAAATTTGAAGGTTTGACATAAATGCACTTTTTCGTTAAGCCCACTCTTTGCTTTTAGTTCCTCCTTGGCGGCTTTGATGTTGGGACAATTACATGTATTTTGCTTGAACACAAGAAATGTGCCCAAGTCTTGAAGAATTTTGGGCATTGGTGGAAACCAATTGCGATGAAATCATTCCTCAACCAGTTTTGTACGCCCAAGCTTTAGAGCGAATATTGGGCTCACTTTGCACAAACCTCAATCTTTGGCCTGACGGAAGCTAGACATACCCAACTTGATTATCAATTTTATAACATCGGTGTGAAAAAGATCCTCTTTGGCGAGGTTTTTGGCAACATGCCCTTCGTTTATGTATGCTTGCGCATTTCCTTCTTGCCCTAATTACGGCGGAACTAGCATTCGATTAATCGAAGTGGCCTAATATGCAGAAAGGGTAAGAGCTACATCGGTTTGGTCTTTGGTAGAGACCACGATGGGCTTAGATCACTTTTCATCATTCTTGAAACCACTAGGTTTCTTGAAGTCCACTACTTCTTTAGGTATTCTCTCAAAGCCCTTTATTTACTTTTCTTTCTATGTACATCTCTCTATTCTTTAATCACTCTTATTTTTCATTCCTTCCTAGGTATGGCTTATGGATAAAGTGAAGGTGGTGGACTCTTACTGAGTATTATTTCGAGCTTATTTTTTTAGCTGACTAGTGGATTTTCCCCACGAGGATGGTGGTGCAGCTGGATGTCTGAGCCAGTCTGCTTGGCGACATAATGGCGTTTGCTCACTTCCTCGGCCGAGATGAGTTCATGACATATGACTCGGTGACCCGGTACCGATTGATTGGCCTTCCGCGCTATGTGTTCTACTTTCCGCCGATTCAAGCGCTGGTTTAGGCATAATCAAGCTTTGCCCGGAGAGAGGAGGGTAGAAGCCTGACTTCATTCTGATTCGTGCTTCACACTTGGCAGCTGGTACCTCATTGCTTAGAACGCAAAATTACTTGCCCTTACCCTGGTTTGATTACACGTTTTCGGTGAGTCTTGGCTGGCTCTGAGAAGCGAAGGCCTGGCTTGAACCCACTTTGGCTTCAAAGCTTCTACAAGCCCAAAGTAGAGATGTTGAGGCACGCGACTCATCTATACCCTTAGTTTATTCCTTTGACAACTGCTCTTTCAAGTTTTTTGATGTAAAAGCAACTTTGATTTGTGATGGAGAGTTGGAGAACTTTATGTACAAAATCAATGGAATTAAGAAGATTTAATGGGCACTAAGAAATTTCCTTACTAGATCCCAAAAAATGGTGTGAAAGTTGTAAAAGAGGTAAAATTTTGAGGAAAAATCAGCACTTTATTACAAACTTTCCCAAAAACCATTTTGGTGCCAGTCACCACTGACCGTATAGAATCAATCACTCAAGATGTACAACCCGAATCAAAAGATCATAACGCACCTGATTGAAAACCATTCTTGCTCTGCAGTGCTTGTAATAGCATTTCTTCTTATACGAAAATGAAAATCCACTGACGATAGCTCTGGATAATGAATAAGATGACTGAAGTCGAGACACATGGGCCAGCATGAGTTGGAGTTAAAGATAGTCATGGCGAACTTTAGGATAGAGTTGCCTACATATCCCAAA